>KN882391.1:13127-26666 GCA_000934455.1 Apostichopus parvimensis | reverse complement strand
AGTGTAGTCAAGGTTTCCCAGATGATATGCTGGTGTCAATGCCAAGTTTTCTGAAGAAAAATACCATACTAAATTCATAGTCTACACCAGAATCCAGCAAGTTCGGATATGCCAAGAAAACATTTTAAAATGCTCAATTTTTAGCCACTTCTGCAATACACAACATGTGTCTTCCTTTGTAAGTACAATGTACGTGTAACAAACAAATAAACTGATTAATTGTTTCAATTGGGCAGAGTACAGTATTTGCTTCCAATTTTTATAACAAATTTTTACTGTCTACTCTAATAATTTCCATGAAAAAATACCATTAAATTCAATTCAAAGGCATTGTACAAGCAAGTCAAGTCATATCAAGTCACTGTTCATTTGTTGTCAAGTCACATCAACAAGTCAAGAAAAATGTGAGTCGAGTCTGACTCAAGTCACAGGAAAAACAATTGACGTGTTCAGCAATGAGGAGAATATATCGCATGACAGCATAACAAAGACCCAATTCCATCAGATAGATTCAATCTGGTCACTAGCAAGGAACAAATAGGACACAATTTCAAGTTAAAATATGAAACTATTTAATGACCTCTCTATTTTTATATGTTTGTATGTCTTTATCTGATCATAGTTAATGTGTAAGACCTTGTTACCTTTATATTCCATCTTTGAAAATAACAAAACTTCATATAAGTGTTTCAGTCTTTTAGGTCCCGCTCAGTTCTCTGAACACAAAGTTACCATTACATTATACATGCTATTCATTACATCCTCTCATCACTAAGTTTCCACTTTAAAGCAGTTTGATGTTCCTAGCAGTTTGTTCACTAAATTCACCCTTCCTGTAATTCAATCATTTATTGTTTCTCCTGGTTTCATTCCTTTTATCTCACCATCAAGTTTTTATCCAATCACGTCTTAATGACAATAATGAAAACTATGTCACGACTGTAAATTCATGTTAATATCAACAGAGTTTTTCTTTCATACTTGCATTCAGTAATTTATTGTTAATTTAACAGATTTGTTAACTGATAGCCTACCGCCTTCATCAAATGGACCTCGCTTCATTCTTACAGGCAAATTACAAATTACATATTCAACATCAATCAAGAGACTACTTCCTTCTGGAAATCAAAGTATGAGATATGAAATGAGTAGAAAGATCTTTTATTATAAGAAGCTATTTTGACCAGGAATGTTACAATTAAACTTATAGTTACTGTAAAATATTCCAAACATTCTATACCTTAAGAATAAAGAGTAATTCCACAAGCTCTGATCCCTGCCCAGCCTCAAAGTGACACATACAGTTGTGCCTCTCCTGTGTACCTTCGTTGATATTAAGCACAAATTTGCAGAAACCTCCCTTGGAAGTGGCAACCCTTTTGAAAGATATTTCCTGAAATGAGAAAGGTGAGTCTTTAACATTATTTTTGTAACTACTCACAGGAATGATTGCTATCCTATGGTATAGTGCTTGATACACCAACCTAATGGTAGGGTAATGTTTCACTGGCAATTAGTACTAACAAGAATCACAAATCCTCCCAGTGGATATATACTGACCATTTTAGGAAAACTAAATCCAATACTCAAACAGCTGATTTTGAAGGGAATTGTACACAGTATACATTATTGACATACTTCTGAAGAAAGCTGTTTAAAATCCTTTCGACAATGTATGTCCGATCTGCCGTTGCATATACTGTAATATCTTGCCACTTCTTGGGGATTTGATGCCCTGAAACCTTTGTCCCTTGTATTCAGAGCAAATCAAAATTTAGTGTTAAAGAGGTGTTTTTTACTTCTTTTGCTAGAAAGAAACCAGCAAGGAGTTTAAAAATGTTACTGAAAAGAATTGATCTTCTCTGAAGAAATATTCATTAGAACTAGGTCTTACTGTAGTAGCTGTGATCACCATGTGATATATGTCAGCTTAGATTTTATATGGACGCTGGACTGATTATTTCTGGCACATTAAATGTGAAGATGTTACATGCAGAAACTATTCCATGTCTGTTTCATCTGGTAAGAGAAAATCCATGTGTTTACTGGTAAAGTGGTTGACTTGTTTTGACTAACTTTACTATCAAAGGAACCTACAGCTTGTTGTTCTGAAAGAACTAATAGACTAGCTTCTACCATACACTAACTGCATTCACCAATGTTAGCAATTTTAAATACTTTCACATATTAATACAGCTTTCTACACCTAATTTAGCTAACTGCAGACCTGTCAAACATCATCAAAGCAATCCACAATGCAAATATAAACTTGAAAAACTTCTTATTTTCTTACAAGGACATTTGACTTCCACTATATATGTAAGGAACTTGTTCTCACAGCTCTGCTCAAACTGCATACGTGGTATGACATTTAACAAGATTCCCTTTCTTGAGATATTGCAGTTATAAAGTTTTCAGGCTTCAGATCTTTTCACCTCAGATAACCTTTGACCTACCGTAGAAAGTTTAGACTTATTGCATAGTACCAAAACACCCAATTAATTGTGCATGTGCAGAATTTAGTTTCTTAATTTTGTAGAATTTAGTTGAAGTTACGTTTCTTGATAAATCCGGTGTTTATGGTTTTTACACTTTGAACTCTGCTGACCTCTGCTGACGTTTGGCTCCTTAAAAGCCATTAAATACCTCACAGTCAGAATGCGCAGCTACATACCAAGGGCTGTGAGTATGATATTTGCCATCAATCTCCAGTCTGCATTATCATGCTTTTCTGGATTTTGACTCCAAAGTACCTTTCAAACCATCACAAGCTATATTGCTTGATATACATCTTCTGCCAGATATAAATGATATTTTGCAAACAAACATTAACTTATTTTGTAATATGTAAATATGAAGTAACATGACTTATTTTTAATATTACCTTTCTTTATTATTTTGGATGTTACGAGCAGTTCACACACTCAGATATTGCTCATTGAACTGTCTAAATTATGTGAAGTGAAATAGTTTACACTTCATGAATATTATTAAAAATATATATCAAAAATTAAAATATTCAACTTTTGTTTGATAAGAGTCCACCATACCTTTGTTTTTTTTCCTTCAGCGCCATAGGTCCAATCTGGTGGCTCTATGTTGACAAAATGACATGTCAGGGGCAATTTTCCTTGTTTAAAAAATACTGCAGACTGTTTTACCAACACAGAAACTTCATTTATGCTGACAATCTTCAAACAGAGAAGGGAGAAAAGAAGCAAAAATGGAGTAGAAGAAACAGTTGACAAGATGCTACAAATATCAATATGTGAACTAGAGCATCAAAAGGCACAGTAGTTCTCACCAGATTTATCATTTGGACATGTGTGTCTCAATGAATGAACCTATTTGGCACCTAAGTGTAGGTGCCAGCATGTTTTGTAACTCGTCCACCTCCAGACACTACCTGAAACAACTGAGTGTTTGGCTGGACGGTGCATTCGGAGTAGTATTAATACTTGATTCAGCTTTCTTTTCACTTTCTCTGAGTTTCAGCTGGACATTAACAAAGTATCTACTATCTAACCACAAACACAAATCTTGTTGAGATCATTCTTGATTCGTCCTTTGCAAACACGTTGGTTCAACGATCTTCTTACAGTACACAGTAAGCCAATAGACATTTTCCATTGAGTTAACAGTATATGACAGAAATCACACACTAACAGCCCATTGACTTGGTCCCACGATATCACACTTGCTTTGGTCGATTTAAGTTTAATGCAGCGCTCAGTTATGACTTAAGGGGAATGTTAATACGGAACCCATTAATAGTAGTAGTAACCTCCACTTTGGAAACAATATCAGTCAACAGTTAGTTGGAACAAAGTAGTGACGAATCATGTCATACGATAGATACCACGTATGGAAAGGGGGCAAAGGGGGGGGGGTACACTAATCATATCACTTTAACTGAGTTCAACAGAAGGCTGGCAATGACCCAATTGATACAGAAATAAAGAATTGTATCTTCACATGTCAATCATCACCGAAATCGGGATTTGGAATATGTTAATGAGCTAAATCGATGATATGTCGATTTAAATGGGTATATGTCAATTTGAGTCCACGGAAATTGACTTCTACCGATTTAATTCGACATATCATCAATTTAAACTGGTAGATGTCCATTTAAATTTACACATACTAATTTATTTTACATATCCTCGATTTAAATTGGTATATGTCGATTTCAATCGGTATATGTCGATTTAAACTGGTATTAATTCGAATTAAATTTGAATATGTCAATATTTGACATTTACCGATTTAATTCGACATATCATCGATTTAAACTGGTATATGTCAATTTAAATTGATATATACCGATTTATTTTATTTACCATCGATTTAAATTGGTATATGTCGATTTAAATCGATGATATGTAGAATGAAACTGGTATATGTCGATTAAAATTGATGATATGTAGCATTAAACTGGTATATGTCGAATTAAATCGATGATATGTAGAATGAAACTGGTATATGTCGATTAAAATTGATGATATGTAGCAATAAACTGGTATATGTCGATTTAAATCGATGATATGTAGAAATAAACTGGTATATGTCTATTAAAATTGATGATATGTAGCATTAAACTGGTATATGTCGATTTAAATCGATGATATGTAGAATGAAACTGGTATATGTCGATTTAAATCGATGATATGTAGAATGAAACTGGTATATGTCGATTTAAATCGGTAGAACTAGAAGTCAATTTAAGCTGCTAGAAACTGGGATAAGTCGAAGGAAATTGGTATATGTCGATTTAAATCGGTATAAGTCGATTCCCCACGATTTGAGACTGATGGCCCGCCATAACCCTACCATGTATATATGAACTCCTTTGATACAGTGTTTTTAGGATTTTCACGGTTTGCCTTCTGTTGACGCCAAATAACTTTTGATCTCCTCCCAAAACAATAGCATTATTGCACTAATTATGGAGAAGCTTATATGAGAATCTACATAAGTTACCTATCTTTAGATATCATGTTTACAAGCCAAGGCATCACATACACACACATACATACGCTGATGTGACTGCATAAGTTTGCTTCCCAGCCTATGGCAAGTAACCAAAAACAGATACAAGCATTAATAATAATGAGGTCAAATTTTATGATCTAATAAGCATGTACAGTATCAATATTTACATTATATTATGCACGTACATGTATATAAGCTAATTAGACATACTATTTCAGGGATATCTTATTAAGCAATTTATGTTCAGATTAATATTCATGATATGCACACAACAAAACAGCAAGGTTGATTGTATGAATGTAGTGTAACAAACTTAATATGCCACTGATGCAAACCATGGAACATTTGGTTCTTGTCTTGTGTTTGAAGGCCATACCTTGCAATTTGATGAAGTTGGAGACCTCATGAGAATGTGCTTATTATGTACCAACATACCAGTATCAACCACATTTTATGTTACGCCCGCCCAATCATTAATATTCATGAGATGAGAACCAAGAACAATATGGCACATTTACTTGCCATGGGGCATGTATCTACCAAGTATCACATTGATTCAACTTGTGGTTGTCGAGATATCGTGTTTTCAGGCGTTTTTGACAATTTTCCATTAAGCCCCACCCAACAATAAATATGAGGTAACATTGATGTTGCAAAGAACATGTACATATTATGTAGTTACATGACCATGCCAAGTAATAATCATAATCGGATATATGGTTGCAGAGATATTGACTTTTTAGCCAGAAAGCCAGTGGGCTTATTGTGAGACCTTGCCAATTGAGATGATAATCCCAAGCTTTCGTCATTGTTGATTGAATTGATCAGCAAGGTTCTTTCACTGACTGTGGAACTACCTACTAAATATGTTAACTTACCATGTTTACAAGCTATTTTTAGCAAAAATCAACTCAAGCCCTATCCCTAATAAATGTGCAAAATATCACATTGAACATACATTATCATGTACCCGCTATCTACCAACACCTTCACACAAAGTATGATTCAATTCTGAAAATGTTTACATTTGACCTTGTGACCTCATTAATTATATTCATGCAATGAGCACCAAAATCAATAAGGCTCTTCTACTCACTATGGCGCATATATGTATCAAGTATTACTTCAATCCAACTTCTCGTTCCTATGTTTAGCAAAAAGAAACTTAAGCCCCGCCCTCTAATAAATATGCATAATATAAATTTGAACATATATCACCATGTACTCACTTTCTACCAACACATCAATACTGAGTATGAATAAATTCTGACTTTCGTTTGCGGAGATTTGGAGATTTTCACATTTGACCCTGTGACCTTATTATTATTCATGAAATGAGCTCCAAAATCAAAAGGGTTCATCTACTAACTATGGCGCATCTATGCACTAAGTACAACTTCAATCCAACTTGTCGTTGTTCAGTTACCGTGTTTACATGCTATTTTATTGAAAATAAACTTAAGCCCCGCCCTCTAATAGATATGCATAATATCAACTTGAACATATATCACCATGTACCCGCTATCTACCAACCTATTCAACTATAAAGTATTCTGACTTTTGGTTGCGGAGTTCTTAGCTTTTGAAGATTTTTACCTTTGACTCTGTGACCTCATTATTATTCATGTGATGAGCACCAACATCAAAGAACATGTACTTACTATGCAGTTACATCACCATATCACGAATGCAATAAATAGGACATACCGTTGAAGAGATTGTGACATTTAACAATTTTATGTTAAGCCCCGTCCACTCATTGATATTCATGATATTGGAATTGCAAACAATAGAGCACATCTACACACCAAAGGGCATCTGCCTACCAATTAAGACATTCATTCAACCTGTGATTGTTGAGATACAAACACCCACACACCAGCATGATTGCAAAGGTTACTGAGCTTTTCAGCATCGTAACCAAAAATCACATCTTGACTTCTTGATAAATGTAAATAATAGCAAATATCAACACAACCCCACCATTTTATCTCCCATGAATCCAAATGGCAGCCAATATCAACAAGTGAAGATACTCACCTTTTCACCCCCTGGTAGTTCCAAGTAATAGCCAACATGAATTTGTGTTATACTTTCAGTGGACGACAGATCTTTAGCAGCATATAACACGATATGTTTGCCTTCAACTATTTCATCGCCGATGTCAAATTTCTCCCAGCTGAAATTTTTTAATTTGATTACACAATTTCGCTCAGTTAGTACATAAGGTGTGTCCGGCTGTGGTCTCCACACCGGCTGGTTGCCTGAAGAATCCAGATGAAACAGAAAGGTATTTAACATTTATTAATAATAATAAAAAGTTCTATAGTTGCATTTATATGACAGATAGATTGTATTATGCAGGAAATATTATATAAAATGCAATGACGGAACACTGTAAGAGACTGAGTTCTATCATAACTAAATAAAACCTATTTGTATAGGTGGAATCAACTTAAAAGCGATACATGTGCATTTAAATATACCTTCTTCATGATGGCTGCTATATATCTTTGCTTTTCATTCACATCCTTTCTTGAGAACCAAGCAGTGAGGCAATGTCAGTTTTACTGGTTTCAGTAGCTTCAGGTTACTAGGCAGGAGCTCAACCACAACTGATGAATTACTACTGAATGATAGATCAGAATCACCCTGGAAATTATACGGAATAATTCTCATCTGGATTAACTGATCCTTCTCCAGAGCACCAGGAGGTATTTCTAAGCTGACACCGGTATCTGGAAGCTCTAGCACTCCTCCATCCTTGTTGATCCAAAGCTCCATTTGCAGTGGATTGGAAGGTAAGTTGTCTGCAATATAAATAATCAGACAAGTTCAGGGACATTCAGCAGGAGTATTTTACAATATTGCTTTCAGTGAAGAGTGGTCTCCTTAATGGTATTTTTCTTTGCTAGTATTTGTAGTATATGAGGACACATATATCTGCTTATTTGTCAAAAACTATTATTCCTCCATTTATCAAATTTATAATGTTTATATATATATTGAAATATTACAACCTCATATGCATTAAACTTTGATCTTTTTTTTGCATTTATCAGTTTCCAAGTTTGTATTGTTGTCACTTAAATAACTAAACAGAGAAGTCTACAAGCTCAACTATTACAAATAGTTCTTTACAAATACTCAAATTCCAATTACTCACAGAGGATTGATATTTGTTGCTGATGTTGTTCAAAGTAAGATTGTTACAAGTATTACAATTCTTTACATAATGCTAACAAACTTGAAAATGTAATACTCAGCACTACTGTGACAAAACCTCATTATTTGGAACATAACTATGAAATGGCAAAGTTGACATGAGAGTATAGGCACACCCTCCCACTTTCTAAGGAATGACTAACAGTAAGTTAACTACATCATGCATGTAAGGAAGTTAAGACAATGATGTGGATAGTTGTTTTCATCAGAGCAAACCTTTCTTGGCGGTTTACCCTTTCCCATTCCCCATGAGTTGTTGTTCCACTGTGTCATTGATACCATGCAGCCATACTGACACCATTATTTCAGTATTTTTTCTTTAACCTGATGTTAACATTAGTTACTACATGCTGATTGTAGTAGTTCATCATTAGCTACCACTGTGAATCTTACTGCAAAGACTGGTATGCCTATCGTTATGCTATGATGGCATTCAAGTCCTACTAACCAAGGATTTATAATTCTTTTTCACAGTATAATTTGACTTTTTCAATGTACTAAAGTTTGTTGTCACAACAATGCAAGGAGTATCAATCACAGATTGAGCTGTGCATATGTCCTGATGTACATATCTGCATGAATTGGGACAGTTAGGGTGAACATTATTCCAACTGCTCAACAGTACCTCAGTAGGATGAGAATCGAAATAGACCCAGCTCCTCACACATGATTGTCAGTAGAAAATTCTCAGAATTAAGTCTTGGTTTCTTAATACTAGGAGAACACAAATAGGATTTCATAGGAAAATCACCAATAATCTGAGGTAAAAGGAAATATCACTTTTTGGATACAAGAAAACAGTCTCAAAAGACTAGTATTTCACGTTTCAAAAGTTGATTGATCCTGTACTAAGTTTACTTTAAGGACAGCCTCCATACTTTGCTCTAAGACTGGTCAATAAAGACACAAATATATTATTGTGCAGTTAGTAAAATATAATGAAAGGAAAGGGCATGTAGGACCATCGGTGCAAAGAACGTCAATAACAATACTGAGGATGAAGTACCTTCACTCATCAACAGAAATCCAGTAATGAGTGAAGATTTAAATATGTATGCCAGCTTAAAGTGTGATTACAGACTATTGTATGTACTTCAGCACTTATTCTAGAGTTACAGGATTTCTTTAACAATAAAAAAGAAATCCTTGTTAATTAAACATTTTAAGTTTTTAAATGATTGTTCATATTAATACCAGAAACTCACCAGAGATTGGTTTCAGTGATGATGATGTTGCTGACATTCTCCCTGGTAATATAAAGTCCATCTAAATGAAGATTTCATCAGACAAGAAAAGACAAAAATACATATGGTGAAAAATCATACAAACCTGAAAGAAACTACATCATGATGCCTTGTCATATTTTTTTTTATTTAATGAGGTAGCTGATGTAGGTCAACTCAATAAAATTATATCAAAACTAAGAGATCACAAAATTCAAGTTCCATTTGCCATTACATCAAAATATTTTGATCATCACTTATCACTAAAAGAACTTCAATATACAACACAATGACCCAAAATCCAGACCAAACAGCTTTCTGATGTTGGCTAAAAAGTCAGATGTTTTATATAATAAGAGATATTTTCCTGTTGAGCTTTAGAATAAATTAGATTCATCATTAGCTCTTCAACAACTGTTATTAAAGAAGGAAGCTCATGGCATTATATAATTCATTGTGAAATATTTGGATAGTTTACAACTTTCCCTAACAACAACTTCTAGTGTATATCGCAGAGAATTAGGTAAAATACTGCAGACAGCAAAGATAACATGTGTGACAAGACATAGGTTGTGAAAGTCCCCAATACAAGAGCATAAATTTTCAGATACATATTTCATCTTCTGACTACTGTATACAGTGTTCCAAATTATTTGAGACCTATGTACAATATTGTACCTCATCACAAAATGAGTGGCAACCAAGAAGTCACTATAAAGGAGTATGAACATACTAAGTATGACACTCATCAATGGTGAATTTCATGAGTAAAATTGTTTAACAATTTTCAAATTTGTTGACTATTGCTGACATTAATATGACATATGATCCCTGCCAAAACTACTACAAGGATAGTATTCAAGAAAGGGTACCTACCTACAGAATGAGATTCACTGACACTAAATTATATTGTTCAATGGTGACCTTCCTTTCTTTTTCTACCTAATTCTATAACAAACAGCCAAGAATTCACTAGGAACATCTACAAACCAAGCATGATATTCATCATTGGTTTGAAAGTTTACATTCTTCAGTTCTGCAGTGACATTTGATCTCCACTAAAACATACTAAAATCTAGGATTCAGATGACCTCTGACCATCACAATAATGAAAACAGCCAACAGCTTTCCCAGAGAAATCTTGATGCAATGCTTAAAATTCCACGATGGTTAATTATGCTTTAGCAGGCATATCTCATACACACACACAAGAATCAAATATACTTGTTTTCACTTTGTTAAGGAATAAACCAGGAAGCCAAGAGGCTTAGATATTCCATGCCACGTTTACAGTGTATCAGAACATTTACTGACTTCCGTGCACAGACAGTTTTTATAGTTAAGGCTGGATCCACATACCAAGTGTGAAGTTCATCCAAGTTTTACTTTTGGAGCTAATATTGTCACCATGAGTGACATTTGAGTATTCAATATGGTTGAGCCACATACCACGTGTAAAGTTCGTCAAAGGTAACCTTTGACTTCTGGAGTTATCAAAATGACAATAATTTGAAATTTGACATCTACTGACCCCAATTGAAATTTCCAAATAACTAAAGCAACCAAGAACTTACCGAGGGGCACCCACATACCAACTATGTGATTCGTCAGGCCAGAGTAATTGAGTCTGCTTGTTTACATCGACAGATTTTGCCTCCTGTTGACCTAACTTAAATTTGACCTCTACCAAAGCTGCTTTATGGAGCACCTAACACCCTAGTATGACATTTATCAATGCTATTGATGTCCAGTAAGTTTGTTTACAATGTTTCAATATTTGTCCAAAGGTAAACTCAAATGAAATTTGACATTGCAATAAACTAAAGCAGCCAAGAGCTTTGTAACGGTTATCAACTTACAGAGTTTGAAGTTTGTGGACCACACGCTTGGTGAGTTATTGTGTTTACAAACTTGTTTTCTAATAAATTAGCTACATCCGAGGACACCCTTTATTCCAACCCCTTGTCTGGACAACGGATGACTATTGTCCACTATTGGTTGACTACTAGTGACATAAATTTATTTTCCCATGTCACCACTTCTTAGGCCGAGACATACATACACGCCATCACCACGTCGTAGGTTCCTTTTGCCTTGACTCAAACTCAAAGAGGAGTTTTTGCTGGTTAAGCAAAGGAATATCAGAACACAATCTGAAATGAATGACAATAATTTCAACAAAAAAAAAGATAATGCATCTCACCATCCATTCTCCAGTTGTCACATTTAACGTGTGAATTAAGTTTGCTCCAATGATCCATTCAACTGAAATGAGTATAAATAGATAACAATAAGACCCTCAGCCACTCTCACATGGAATATTTTATTGAACACATTTTTGTATACGTTGCCACATTTCTCTGTTTTGAGGATAAAAAAAACATTTCAAAGTTACAGGTTATATTGGCACTAATTCTTATCATATAAATTGCATCACGATCAACTTAGTGAAAACCACAACATTTTGCACTAATATAATCTAAAACATTTCCTCCCTCCTGAACAAACAGAGCACTAATGCAGTTAATTAACTGTGCATAATCCCTTTCACTGTAGTAATTTATTTTACTCAGCTGATGATGTTCAATCTACTTTACTGCTATACACTCACACACACACTAAAACAAATGAACACCTTCTTGAATTGCTGTCTTCACACTTCCTTGTGATGATTGTTATCACTGTTAATATGTCTAGTTCTGTATGAAATGAAGTTTTCTGATTTCAGCTTGTCCAAGCTATTATCATAATCTATCTCGCTTAACTGTTGATACAAGTAGTACCATTTTGCGGGCTAAAAGCCTTGAGTTACATTTTTTCAACATGCTGGACAGAGCAACATTTCTTACCACTATGCAGAAGCAGGACTAGAATATAACAGCTTTAACAAAATGTGAGGCTAAGTTATTGTATCACATACAGAGGAATATCTGTTACATCTAATTACCAAGCTCTTGTTATTCATGAAATAGAATGTATGTTACCTGAAATGTTTCGGGATTGTAAGTGTTTCAGATCTTTTTCATCTTTCACAGCCACCGGTGGACTTGGTAATAGTAAACTGAGAAAAAAAAGGTAAAATGTACGATAAAATATCTCCCACTTTGCAGATTTTTATTAATAAAAAGAAATAAATACAATTGTTAGATAAATTAACATAGAAAGAATTGTGTAGAGGGCATAGGCCCTTAATTTTCAGGAAAATGCTTAGTTTTTCTACAATTATATATTATGATATGTATTGTATTTTGTAAAAGGAGAATTGAGACCAACTCTTGGAATCACCTATTGACACACGATTTTCATATTGCTGACCTCAAATGACCTTGTCTCATGTTAAGTAGGGGGCACCTATTTACCTAGTGTACATTTTACAGATACTATAACTGTTAAGTAGGCTTGTTACAAGGTTTTCAGTTTTGGAACTGGTGAACCTAGATTTTTAATGAGCTCTCATCATAGTGAGAGCAGTTGAGAACTTACCATTTAAGAGTAGAGCTTTAACTGGAAATTTTAAGACAAAGAATACTGATATAATGATACTTAAACTTAATAATATGCAGATCAAAAAGACAAATGGTGCTTTGTCCACGATAACACTTCTAAGCATCATGGGTGGAAGAGTGCTAATAAGGTTACCAGTTCACCCTAGACATGGTCGCATGAGAATGAGCTAAGCTACTGGGGAGACAGGTAAGCAAGGAGTGGAGTAAATTATGACTAAGTAATCTCGATGTACCAGATTGTCAGGAAAAGTAATGATGCAGTGAGAAAGCCAAACTTTTTACATGGTTCCTCATTGTTCAAAGATATCAAATGCTTGGAGATATTTCTGCTGAATGTTCTTCTATTAGCTCTATAAATCACACATTCCAATATATCCTTATTTTCAATATCACATAGAGCGAAAGCTTGAGTTTTGTGTGCCAACTTTTAATTAGTCCTCACCGTGCTACTTCAACCTTTTCATTGTTGATAATGAATTTAATGAGATCTTCATAATCTTGTTCAATCAGCTTCTGGTCCCACCGATTCACTTCAATAGCCCTCAGGGTATTCAAAACTCCCAGCGAGACATCAGCCTTCAAGATCAGGG
>KN882390.1:204751-214966 GCA_000934455.1 Apostichopus parvimensis | reverse complement strand
AGTGGTAATTCAATATGACATATGTATGGGTGTAATATTCTTCACCTTGGAAGGACATATTTTATTGGGATATGTGGTCCCCTCCAAAGATCAACAATAATTCTGCTTTTGACAAAATTGTGACACAGTAGCAGATGATTCAGATGGGGGTGGGGAGGGGGGTGGTTGGTGGGGATGGGGATGGGGCAGGCCAATATTAGCTACAACATGGAAAATATAAGAAACAAGAAACAAAGGAGATCTGACAAGTGGTTCAAAAATTTTACTTTTTTAATTTCAAAATGATGATTCAGAGGCCAAAACTGGGGTGCTTACCAACTACCCCCGGCAACCAGTCCGGCACTTATAATTGGTACAAGGTTTCCTACCTGTTTTTGTCAGAGTATAGCCTACTGCAGGAACAGTGTGATGAGCTTGACTGACCAGATCTCACTGAAACTTTCTTTCTATTGTGAAACCTTGCGATGGATCCATTGAGGGAGAGGGAACTTGGTTTCATGCCTCCCCCAATCCCCTTATTTTGTGAACATTCTACAATAAGGACAAGGCTGATATTAGGGTGTGATTGAATTAACAACTTGCAATACATTTTTTGTAGGCATATGTTGCAAACAATATCCATAAATCATATTTTATTTTGGAGAGGTGATCTTATAATTTAGTGAACTTTTAAGAATGTATATAAATGACAACACCAATGTGAGTCTTTGTGAGCGAATTCGTCACATCAGCCATATAGAAAATAACTCCCTTCTATTATTTATGACAATTTTATACAGTGGCCAATCACATCATTTTACAAAAACATTTAAATTTATGAAGTCTAATTTTAGAGTATTACTGTACATAGGTTGCCTCTGGAATATTCATTAAAACAGTGTCACAGCAGAGACCTTAATGGTATACAAAAACCAACCGATCCTCATGGCTCGTACAGTAACTACTGTTCATGTCCTGTAACACATGTTAGGAATACAAAGTAGTAATTACTGATGCAAGGTTGTGGGAGAGTAGTTGCTGTATCCAATCATTGAGTGCGAGTTCACTAATACGCGAAGGTAAAATGAAGTCGTATCTACTAATTTTTTGCTATAAGTAGGTCTACGGATATACCCGAACATGGCCTTTCTTCGTTATCTTCATGACGAATTGGAGTCATTTAAAGAGAGGTGTGAACTGTAATCAAGAGGTACTGTACCTAGTTACTGTACTAGCTTTGAGTATCGGCTGACAATAATTGCTAAATAATATTATACTGGTTGCCTATATTCTTAGCATTAGTAATTGTGTAGCCAATTACAGTAGCCTAGCCTAGAGCCTTACAAATTGTATAGCCAATTTGGTATTTGAGCCTAGGACTATTATTTTATTACTTAGCCAGTAATAAAAG
Organism: Apostichopus parvimensis; assembly: GCA_000934455.1. Classification (NCBI taxonomy): domain Eukaryota; kingdom Metazoa; phylum Echinodermata; class Holothuroidea; order Aspidochirotida; family Stichopodidae; genus Apostichopus; species Apostichopus parvimensis. The sequence goes on along the minus strand of KN882390.1, from coordinate 213,576 downwards.
GCAAAAAAAAAGGAATATTGTGTAACCATGGCGACAATTGGTGTGACGCCACTGTTAGAAAACTTCAGTAATTTTGAAGATCATACAGAGGTGTTAGGTGCTTGGTTTGATTCAAATGATGTAACAGATGATGGTAAGAAACGCTCAGTGTTACTAACCAGTATTGGTTGTAAAGCTTACCATACATTAAGGGCATTATTGCAGCCAGATAAACCAAGTGTAAAGAGTTATAATGAATGCGTAAACGCGCTTAAAAATCATTTTTCGCCTAAGCCTACTGAAATAGTGCAGCGCTATCGATTTTATACATGCAGCCAGAAAGCAAATGAAACTATTTCTCAGTTTGTTGCCAATTTGCGACAATTGAGTGATGGGTGCGATTTTAAAGAGCTGGATAATATGCTCAGGAATCGTTTGGTGGTTAGTGTGAAAGACTGCTATACAGCGAAAGCTCCTCAGTGGAACGAGTTTAACATTTGCTAAGGCATATCAAACTGCTACAGCAATGGAAATGGCTCAAAGAGATGTGGAAAACATCAAACAAATAGGCACACCAAATCCACAGCCAGAGGTAAATGTTAATAAGGTGTTTACTAAGCCTAAAGCTAAGCCTCAGCAGTACCAGCAGCAAAACAAAAGCCAAGCCCGGGAAACTACACTCAAATGTTGGAGGTGTGGAGGTCAGCACTTACCTAGAACATGTCACTTCAGGTATGAGGAATGCTACAAATGCCATAGGAAGGGACACACAAAGTCACAATGTGAGTCAGTAAAAGCTTATCAGCAAAAGCAAAAAAGCCGAGCCTATCACCTAAATGAGCAAAGCCTCGAGCAAGCACCAGAAAACCCACAGGTGACTGAGGAAATTAGTCATCTAGAGGAGGATAAGCACAGCCAAGTTAATCATTTAGGTAGAAATAAGCCTTTCTACATTTCACCAATTGTGAATGGAAAGATTTTGTTATTTGAGGTAGACACAGGTAGCCCCTGGTCAATTGTATCTCAGGAAACCTTTCAAGGTATTGGAAGCCTAAAGGAATTAAGCAAGTCAGATGTAAGGTTAAGCACTTATACAGGAACTTCAGTGCCCATTGTAGGTGAAACCAAAGTTAGGGTTTTGCACCTAGGGAAATCCAAGTGATTGCCATTACTTATTGTTAAAGAGGGAGTATCTCTCTTGGGTATAGACTGGATTAGAGAGTTAGGTATTAGCCTCAGTGTTCCAAAGTTAAATATTATGGTATCAGTAGACCCAACAATCCAAGTCCATCACACCCAAACTGCAGCCAGTACACAAGATAAGTTGGAAGCACTTATCAGTAGTCATGCAAAGGTGTTTGATTCTAGTCAAACTGGTAAACTTGAAGCCAAAGTTCATCCTATAGAAGAAGAGCTTTTGTTTTTCAGGGCAGCACCGGTGTCCTATGCTATGAGACACAAGATAGATGAAAATCTAGATGACCTGCAAATGCGAGGTATCATAGAACCAGTAGCATTTTCAGATTATGCATGCCCCTTAGTTGTAGTAAACAAACCGAATGGTAAGGTACGATTATGTGATAACTATAAATTAACAGCCAATAAGGTGTTGACATGTGAGCAGTATCCTTTACCAACACTTGAAGATTTGATGCAAGATTAACAAGGAGGTCAACAGTACTCCAAACTGGATCTGTCACATGCTTATCATCAGATTGAACTGGAACCAAAAGCGAGGAAGTATACAACAATCAATACCCACCGCGGATTGTTTCAGTACACACGTCTACCTTTCGGGATTGCTTCAGCGCCAGCCTTGTTTCAGAGGACCATGGAATCACTCTTAGGTGGCATACCAATGTGTAGACCGTATCTGGATGACATAATTGTCAGTGGAAAGAATCCAGTGGATCACCTGAACAATCTAAACAAAGTTCTCGATAGACTTGAGAAGAGTGGTCTCCGGTTGCAAAAGAGCTAATGTGAGTTCTTTAAGGACTCTGTGGAGTATCTGGGTCATATCCTTAACGCCCAAGGACTCCGTCCACGTCAAAAGAAGAAGGAAGCCATTCAGCAAGCACCACGTCCTCAAAATCAATTTGAACTACAAGCCTACCTAGGACTTTTTGGATACTACCGAAAGTTTATCCCTAATCTTTCAAATAAGATTACACCACTTACACAGTTGTTACAGAAGGAATATGTTTCTGATAAGACTGTCAGAAGGGTAAAGCCAAGTCTAAGAAGCCCTCAAATCCTGATCCAAAATTCTTATGGGGAACTGAACAGGATAATGCATTCCAGGAGTCAAAGGAATTGCTACAAAATGATACTTGCCTAGTTCATTTTGATCCTGCCAAGCCTATCCTTCTGCAGACCGACGCTAGTCCATACGGTCTGGGAGCGATTATCAGCCATCACATGCCAGATGAAAGTGAACGCCCAATAGGATTCGCATCACGCACTTTGACTGTGAGTGAACGAAACTATGTCCAGAATGAGAAGGAAGGATTATCCATTATATTTGGACTGAAGAAGTTCCATAAGTACCTGCATGGAAGACACTTCACCATTGTTACAGACCATAAGCCGTTAGTAGCTCTATTTGGAAATCAGAAACCAGCCAATCCTATGTCTTCAGCGAGAGTTGCCAGATGGCAAATGATATTATCAGCTTATGAGTTTGACATAATCAATAAGTCTGTTACTAATCACAGCAACGCAGCAGCCGTATCTCGCTTACCATTAACTAACTGTGAGTAAACAGCGTGGTTATTTGATCGACTGTTGCCCACAGAAAGAGAACAAATAAACCTGCTCTGTGACGTAGAAAAGCGTCCAGTGGAAGCGACAGTGGTGAAACGTCTCACTGACAAAGATCCAGTTTTGTCACGTGTCAGAAAATACATATTAGATGAATGGCCAAAGCAGAGAAATCTTGGGGAAGATTTTGCACCATTTTCACAGAAGAGGGAGGAATTAAGTGTAGAAGATGGAATAGTTCTTTGGGGACATCGAGTAGTGATTCCTAGTGATGCAGATATGAGAATTAGTCTGATCGAGGAACTTCATGCTACACATCCAGGAATAGTGAAGATGAAAGCCCTTGCAAGATCATATTTTTGGTGGCCAGCAATTGATAGAGATTTAGAAAGAAAAAGTAAGGAGCGTGAATTATGCCAAACACACCAGAAACAACCTCAACCAGCCCCAGTTCACCCCTGGAAATTTCCTGAAAAGCCTTGGATCCGCTTACACATAGATTATACAAGTATTCAGGACCAAGATGTTCTCATAGTAGTAGACGCCTACAGTAAATGGGTTGAAGCAATTAGAGTTAACAATGCACCTGCCAATGCAACCATTACAGTATTAAGGAAATTGTTTGCAACTAATGGATTACCGGAAACCATAGTTAGCGACAATGGCACTCAGTTTGTGTCAGAAGAATTTGCTCACTTTCTTTCAAGTTATAAGTTAGAACATGTTCAAACTGCTCCAAAACATCCTGCAAGTAACGGTCTCGCGGAGAAAGCGGTGCAAACCGTTAAGAATGGAGTCAAGGAGATGACAAGAGGAAACCTAGAACTAAAACTACAGCAAGTTCTATTAAGGTATCGCATTACACCACATGCAACTACAGGCCAAACTCCCAGTGAACTGTTGTTCAAGCGACGTATCAAAACCAGACTTGATCAAGTACGACCAAACTTAGCAAGAAAAGTGAAGTTACAGCAAACTGGTATGCAGCAAAGGTGTAACAGAAAAGCAAAGAGTCGAGAGTACTATGAACAAGATCCAGTTTGGGCTAAGAACTTTGCCTCTGGTCCTACTTGGTTAAAAGGAGTCATAACCGATATTCTAAACCCATCAATGTGTGTAATTGAACTAGATGATTGCCGAAAGATCAGAAGACATTATGATCAAATCCGTCTTTGCATGGTACCCACCACTGATCCTCAAAGCATTTATCCTAGTTCAGAAAAATTGCTAGAAAAAGAGCTACTTGTAATGCCTAATGATGCAGCACCCCAAATAGCTGCTAATGATGTTGGCATGCCATTGCGTTTGGATAATGATAGTACTAAAGATCAAAGAAACAGTGCTAGAGATGAGCCAGATATTTCACAAGTAACTAAGCAACCGCTTATTCTAGAAACTAGTAATCAGCAATGTCAGCCTAATAAACCAATCAGAGTATCATCTAGATCTAGCAAAATGTATATAAGTTATTGCATGTTTTTAGCAAGTTGTAGTATACAAGGCAAAATCACAACAAGAAGTGAAAGAAAATTAAAGATAATCATTTATTAAGCTTCATGGATAATGTTCAACTCAAGGGGAGGAATTGTTATGTATTATAGTTCATAAGTATGTGTTTTAAAACAACTGTAGATTGGCAATACAGAGCAAGTGATCCGCCATCTTAATAAACATGATTCGGAACTTTTAACTAACTGGTTACAGTCATTTATACTTGTTATGTCTGGAGAAGGACACGACAAGAAACATTTATGTTTTTCAATGCATGTCATGGATTGTAAGATAACTTTCTTTGAGGGTACAGAAAGGACCAGGTATTGTTTAAGGAAAGACAATACATGCTAGACATGTTTATTTTGACATATGTAGGCCTTTATATATTGACCTATAGAGGCTACACTTCTCAATGTCATATGCATGAACAACTTTGTAAAATATAGGATAGGTAGTGGAAAATGGGGTAGTTTTCCTTCCAAAGCGACTATCCATACCTCGCCGATATGTCCACAAAAACTGCCTCACGTGTCTCACTTTCACCAGAAATGTACTATATGCACAATTTCAGAAGTTCTTATACCATTTTGGTGACTTAAGTTGGTGAGATTAAATTATATGGCATCAATTTAATAACGATGTTTGATGTTTGCTTGCAGTATTTCATCTCCTGTGAATTAAAGAGCTTACATCCATAACATTTGGTCTAATACAAGCTGTGATAACGAATGGGATCAAATAATGGCAAATTATAGTACGGTTTTGAATGTCCTTTTGTCAAACATTCTACCATCTTTTAACTGCAAATAATAATTTTACTTCTACTGTTTAATGTTTGATTAATCATATCACATATTTGTGGAAATGAGCTTAAGAATCTACAACCATTGATTATCTGTAAACCCACTCTTATATTGGCTCTGTAAGTCTTCCATTGTTGGCTTATGGACGGTGGACACTCTTGGTATAAGTTTTTTTGGTTCATCAAGTAGGGTTTTTCCAGCCTGTTTGAATGAACATAGATTAACTACTAGAACTTTCATGGTGTTCTACCGAAATGCAGAATGTATTCATAGGTTTTGGGCTCTTTCGCAGGTACAGGATGCCATTGTTTGGTGGCTGTGGAGTACTTCTCCTTGACTCTGAAAAGAAATAATAACAGGTGGTTGTGATTTACATATTCCTTTGTGCACCTCCAGATAATCAACACACAGGGTATTTTAACAAATATCTACATATAAAGCTCTAAGGTTGTTCTCAATTAAATCTTGATTCACTTGATTTCACTATGAAATAATACCTAGAAACAATTAAAATCATCAAAAGGAGTGTAGAACTGTATGTTCATGTACTAGGTAAATACCTTGAAAGTGTTTCAATTCAGTTATGCATTTAAAATCTGGTTTAAGACATAAATGAATCCACAAACCACCAATTGCATCTATGGTAATAATGTAAATATTCTGTTGTGAAGTGAGTCAGAAGTGTGCCTAAAAGGTATCATTTGAAATGGGTTGTACATCTTATGCCATTCACTACACATATTAAATAAGCATATAATGAGGGCATAGATAGAAACACTTATTCATCATTCCCATCTCCATCTTTCTTTGCGACGGTTTCTGTTAAAGTTGAAATCGATGGCTGCCAAGTACTTTCTCGCCACATATCCAACGTAGCTGTGATAAAGAATGACAAAGTTTGGGGTCATATGTTAATTATTAAGTTTGATTATGCAAACTTATATCAGGGTTTCCTTGCCAGAATATATTTCATAGTCATATTTACCTGTTCAGTAATTGTGTTTGTAAGCAGTTGTATTACCATGTACACAAATACACACACAACATTTCCATCACATTCTTGGCCTTTTGGCAAGAAATCAACAATGATTCACAGACCGTCATGAGCCATTATTCTACAAAAATATTATGTCAGCTAACAGGGTAGTTGAAGGATGTCCATGCAACCTGCTGTAGCCATGAAAGGGCCTCCTGCGCTGGATGTACAGGAAGTTACTTGCCATCTCATATAATATATATTTCTCCTTAAGGAGAGGAAGGACTACCAGGTGTCAACATGGGCTAATCATTGTCATCAGCTAATGAGCTAACATGAAGTTATACTGCCAACAAGAGACTTCTGTAACTCTATGTACTGAAGGTAGTTTATATGTAGGATGACTTCCTGCCAATGCTCTCAACGCAGATGTTGTAGAAGGCGAAGTGGAGATGAAGGGCAAAAGCTGGATTTGAATACACTATGTATTACTTGCAAAGATTACAACAATGACAGAAGGGTATTCCATGCAAATAGACCAAATCTAATCCTCCTTCACCTCTTGTTGTAAAAGTGCATGCCTTGGTAAACAGTAAACACTGAAATAAAGAACTTGGAGGATTCAAATTTGGCCAAGTATAATTTGTTCCATTGCAAAGTATGCATAGCATTGATAGATTGTATGAGAAGTTTGCATCTCTGAAGCATAGATCTACTGAACAAATACACAAAATAAATCATGACGAACACATGGCACAAGCAATGTTGCATACCATAGGCTATATAGTGCAGACTAAATAAATTACCAAAACAGAATGTGACTTTCTATGTTGGGTTTCACTGACCTTAGCATGAAGCTTAGCCTAGCTACATACCAAGTGAAGCAAAATAACTAGATCTATAAAGGAAACTTGGAAAGAGAATGTGGTTTAAGTACAGCCTATATACCTACCTTGCAATGCATGCATAGGACAAACAGGAATTAGTTCAGTTGGCCTTTCAACCAAGTTAGTTATAGTGTCGTCAACTATCCTATTTGCTTTTGCAAAAATTCTGCTAAAAACTTACTTGTTGCTTATTTATTATTTCATAAGCTTCACTTATAGGCAGAATCATATGCCGGGAGTTAATCACAAAATTTGTATTCTTTGGAACATTGTTTAGTTGGGAGGTCTTTTTTGCTGATTTCAGAGTGTTAGTCGCCTGGGGAGTAGGAGAAGGCAAGAAAACGCCATCTACTTTCCGTTAGTTTTGTACAGTAGGTGCTTATATCTAAGGTTGAGTAGTAGTGCTGCATTTAATTTGGTCATACTTTCTGCATTTTCAGCAAGCAATGTGTCAATTATAACAATCATAATTTTTGAATTTTCAATGAGCCATGAGTCAATTATACATCAATCAGAAGGAAATAAAAATGATGTCAGGTTAGTAATACTAGATAGGCCTGTCATTAATCACCTAATGACTACTAGTCTATGTTCCCTAACTACATGCACCCAAATGTTTGCTCCTAGCTATGAAGGCATATATATATACTTTAACCACATGTACCTGCATCGTTTTCCTTCAAAATGATGACTCCTGATGTAAATATTATTTTGAAACACTTGAAAATTATCCACTTTCTTTATGTTTTCTATAAAGCATGTGGGCCAGGCATTACCTTTTTTTTCAAAGTAAGCAAAAACCAACAGAAAATAAAGATTGCTACTTAGTAATAGTACTTTTATCTGCGATATGATGTCTGTCATAGATCTGTGATATTGGGAAGGCCTATCGAATGTTCGTATAATGAGTAGGCCGGCATCAACTTATTTATTTCCTTGTGGATTTTTGGAGGACGCAAAATACCATGAACGAAATAAGGTCTCTTTGCCATTTGTAGAAATGTAAGGCTAACAGTGATTTTAACTGCACTAATAAACACTAATAAACACAGGTATTATTTTGTAAGAAATTTTGGCAGGTAAGAAGTTATAGGCCTAGACACGAAAGTCATATGAAACTAAATAAAAGATTCGTGCAGTAACAGTTAAATTGATTCCCTAGCTGCACAAATTAAGGTTACTAAGGAGTAGCCTAGTAGTACTATATTCCAATCCAACTCCAAATTAGAGTCTTCGTTGAATACCCTAGCCGACCGTGGTGGATGCAATTCAACACTAAATCAACTTCATTACTTAATTTTCACCACTATAACTCTTTTGCAATAACTGACGTTTACAAAGTTCATATTATAAATTAAGTAAGAATAAAGTGTTCATTCCCAATAACTTACAAACCATGAGGTAGTTGTAAGGAGTGAAATAAATATAGTGGAGCTGTAAACCCCTGGAAATTCCCCCACCCACTATTATTTTTTTAAATGTTCTTCCCCAAATAAAATAAATATCTTCTTTTTTCTCTGTTTGAACAAATTACACCCACCCTATAAGTAGTAGGAATATGCCAAGAATAAGACTAAACTTATTTTAAATCACGCATAAAAATGAGGAGAACTAATATTCCTTAACATGAAAAACCAACTACAAGATATCAATGCTTCTACTATGCAGTGTTCGTTGATGGACGTAAAAGCAACGGGTATGAGGATAGGTTATGTAGGCCTATTTAGATCTACAGTTCTGTCAGTGTCACTGTCAGTATTTTAGACTCGAGTTGCTTACGATATTCTCTAAAAAACAGTTCAGGTTCATAATGACAAACAAAAGGGCAAAAAAGTTTGTTCCATGCTATATTTTAAATTCATTTCATATTCATTTCCGAAAATTATCAGTTAGAACTTCCGCGAAGCATTAAGACACCCGCAA
>KN882390.1:108667-120790 GCA_000934455.1 Apostichopus parvimensis | reverse complement strand
ATATATATGAGAAACTGTACAAACCGGTCATGAACTCGACGAATGTTACTATATATATATGATTAAATTGTACAAACCGGCCATGAACTCGACGAATGTTACTCTACATCAATCACCTGCTGTATTATATCCTCCATGCTTTGTTATATCCTCCGTGCTTTGTTATATGCCCCATGCTTTACTTTATCCCTCATGTTTTGTTATATCCCACATGCTCTATTATATCACCATGCTTTATCATATCCCCCTAAGCATCTCGAACTATCATCCCCTTCCCCTCACAAGAATACATATCAGAAGATATTAGTGAATAAAACCAGTTATGAATATAAGTTAATTTAACTTCAAACCCGTACCAAAGGAATGGGCGACAGGGGGAAAGTACCCCCCCCCCCCATCAGAAATTATCCGGAACGACATGGAGACAGTAAAACAAAGACGAAATAGCACCTATGTCATATAGGATACTGGATACCAGCAGTCTTAATAGATATGCTTATATTAGCTCCAATTATAGCACGCTATAGCTAGGAAAGTTTTGTGATTACGTGATTTGTGATCGTAAATCGACCTCAGGCTCTTAAATTAGCATAATGTAGCTTCTTAACACCATAAGGTTCTTTGTGTAAACACTGTGTAGAAATATGTTCATGTCTACAGTGTAGTTAATCATACAGCGTTCACACAAAGACCCTCATACAAGAACATATACGTGGCATGCGTTGCAGACTAATTGGTAAAAAGAAGTCATTTCATGACCAAGGCAGGTGGATTACGTAATCTCAAGAACCTTTCCATTACAGCGTGCTATAGGTTGGGGTCTATACAACAGACCTGATCTGCTTCTCTAAAGGTTCTCCTTTTAATCTCACTTAGCATAGAACTCTTTGAATCACTTAACTAGTTAAGTGATTCAAAGAGCTTTTATGCAGTCATTGATACTTTCATCTCACTTTTCAGACCGTCGCATGGAACTAGATTGTCCGGCGTTTTAAATAGAAACACATCCCACTTACATCGGTAAAGAGATGCACGTTATATTATGTATTTTTAATGTTTGATATCGTTAATATATACCTAACACTGCAGCCACTATGAGCTAAGTGGGCATACGTGCATCCTCTGCTCATCTCTCTTAAACTTGCTTCCAAGTGGCATACATTTTAGAACACTTTTTTTATGGAACACTTAAAGGGAAACATTTCTGTTGTTACATTATCTTAAGTCTATAAATAAGTAGCTCTAAACGAAAGATTGTGGTAGTAAATCATAATAATTAAAAATAAAAAAATAAAATCACCACGACTGATTAAGGTAGGGGCCTGACAATGGAAATAAAAAAGGACACCAGAAGAAAACATCCCCCACCCCCTGAAGATGGGAGGTTCGGACATGTCCCCGCTCCCTTTGGGTACATCACTGATTAGCATAGCAATTAGCCATACGGCTGATAAAATTGGAAACATTTCTGCCCCCGTAAAAACAGTTTCTTAAGAGTTGTACTAAGATAGCCATCAAATCCGCAATCTTCTTTGTTGGTTTAACCAATGTATTGCGTCATCTTCTCTTGCTCTGCCGTTCTCAAGTGTGTATGCATATTCATGAAGCAGCTTACGCGCATTACATTGCTTCTCGAATTTTCTTCCAAAGTTGGTGCACAGAGAGTTATAGTATTACACTCCTTCATTCATAAGTGAACAGCGCCGTAGATGTAAACGTTACACAATGGCATACATTCACGGCAACAATGAAATTAATGGAACCTGTGAACAGCAACAAGAACGGAAGATACAATAAGGTGTTTTAGACATCGTCGTGCTAATTTTTCTGAAACAACATATCATTTGACCAGATATTAAAATGAACGATGGCGTTCAATTAATCAGCAACAACGTCGAAGTAAACAACGGCATAAAATTTAGCAAAAGTAATTAGTTTAACCAAAAGCTTTTATTTAGAAGAAAAATGATTTCATTTCGACAAAGAATTGAATTTCAACAACGCCGATCATTTTAGACGACAGAAACATTTTAACAAACGACAACATTTTGAACAACAACAACAAATAATGGTCATCATCATCCTAAAAGTTGCCATTATAATCGAGGTAGTGGCCTGTCAACAAAACAGTTTACTTCATCAACAAAATATGGGCAATCCTCATGAAAATAATAGCCGCAATCATCGAAATAGTTGTCTTTATCATCAAGAAAGTGGTCACTTTCATCAAGATAGTTGACATCATCGACTACATTTTCCTTTTTGGCGTTCCATACAACTCTAGTTACGGCTCTGGCAGCTGGAAGGCAATTTGAAAGAGCGCCTCCAATTTCTCACATTTGCAAAATGGCGAAAGCTGCACAGAAACTCGTCGGTCTCGGAACGAGATTAGGCACTTCCTTGGCCACACAAGGGCCCAAAGTTGCAGGAGGTGAATATTTTTCATATAACATATTTAATGTGGGGTTCATTTTTGAAAATTGTGGTAGTTTACTTGCATTTATTGGCCTTTATCGTAATGTCACCTTGCCGATGTTTAGTACAAAAGCATAGGCGTGTAATACTAATTGCTGTTCCAAAGTGTTAGGCTAAATTGAGCCTAAGCTAACCATATACTGTAGTAGGCCATGGTGGTACATATAGGCCTATGGTGAATTCGCAATAGCAAGGTAATTATTAATAATATTTTCGAAGAAAGCGGTGATGACAATCTCGCTGATTATGTTCAGTGGTTTTCATCCTGTTATTTGAAAAAAATAAACTGTAGGCCTAGCTAGGCTAGGCTGAAGCCTGGTCGGTAGCCTAGTCCTAGTCAAACTGCTTGATGTTTAACTTGAAGCAAGGAATAACCTCACCCATGTGTTTTTTATTAAGGTAAATAGGTGGCAAAGTCTGGGAACATGTTACAAAATATAAAACAATTGTCATGTTTCTGCGTTTCACTGACATTTTTGGCCATATCTGTAAGGCTTTGTAGGCCTAGCCCCTAGGGCCTTGTTAAAAGTAAAGTGAGATTTACAATTTTGACTTTGGAATATGACAACTATGTATTTATCAGTGTAACTACTTATGCATAACACAGTACACAAATTTAAGGGAAACATCTATCTATGGAATACTACACACCTCCCTGTTTGGATATCATATCTCATGTGTTAACCCCCCCCCCCCCCACCCTCAGGGCAGATATATTTTTGGACACATTGCTGGTATATAAAGTATGGGCAGCATGGAAAAGTAACATGCATCTGTTAAGTCTCTTGATTTTCTAGTGCATGCAAAGGCCTATTGCAATTAACTTGTAGACAGCTCCACTTACTGTACTGAACACATTTTTATGGTTATGACATCTCAGCATGTTCCCCACTGCAACTTTTACTCCGGCTAAGGAGTAAAAGAAATATCACCAACGCGAATTACAACCCCTCATTTCTACATAGAGTAAGTTGCTGTTGGGGATATGTAGGATACCAACTCGGTCATCATGAGCCGCATGCCAAAGCTTCAAGTTCAGTGTAAATTTCTTTTAAAAACCGGCAAACAAGAATACTTAATGGTCTTAATACTATTCGCAACTTCCTCTCAAATATAACATACAGCTGCTAATGCAACATACTGCCATTCGTGCCAACACGTGGGGTTGGAAGTTTGCATACTTACAATATGTATGATTTAAGAAATGTTTATTCTGTTAAAAACAGTTTTAAAATTAAAAACTGACCAGGTTTTACTTAGCCATTTCAATGTTCTGCTTTATAGCCAGATGGAGTCGTGTGGCATTAGAGTTGTTCAACTACTCCACCATAACTTAAAATCCAGGCATTCTTCATCTCTGCAACTCTGACCCAATCAAAAAAATCACAATGACTCTATCTGTAGAGTAGAATTCAATATTCTGTATCGTGCGTCCATCTAAGTAAAGTGATGTAGGACGATAGTACAGTATCATACATGTAAAAGTTTGCAGTCTCCCTTCGGCAGCGACTCTGAATCTGGTCAGAAAACGATAAATAATTTACCAATTTACAATTTTCTCTTGTTTGTAACAGATGCCTTGCAGTGGTCAAGACCTCGTTTGTCCAAGTTTTGGTATTATGCCAGGGTAGAACTAACCCCTCCAATGCCTGCAGATGTTCCTGCCATATCTAAAGGTTTCTCCAAGATAGTAGACAGTGCCAAAACTGGCAAATTTATGAATCTAACAATGAAGGTAAGTTCCTCTAAACCCACCCAGGTAATCATTTATCCAATATCGCATTGCAAAATGTGATACGAAATGGCAAAGTTGCTATGCAAGTGTAAAGATGTATATATCAGTTTTCTAGACAGGAACTATAGTAGTTCATTGAGTGAAAAGATACACAATACTTGAACATTAAATTATGTCTTGCTACTGTAAGAAGATGTTCTAATAATCCTTCATGTGACAGCCTTTAAAATCTAAATTTAGGCACTTTGGCACAGAGCCTCAAATACCCTCATGAACAAACTCTTCCACAGCATCCCTTTTCGGACAAGTTGAACAAATAGTTTTCATTGATTGCTTTTGCTTTCTCGCATATTAAACAGAAAATGGCTGTAATCGGATCCCAACGGGACTCATGCCTATTGTTTACACATCGTCCCCTTTGTGGACGAGTTGGACCGTTCCATGTTGTAGCTGTATTTCCAACTTATCCACTTTGTCCATTTTGGGAAACTCGTACGGGTCGCGTGTCAAAATAGACCAGACGGTACTGTAGGAGCATTATTTGTGAAAGTATGAAAATCTTAATTAGGTGTACTTTTCCGTATTCAACAAGAAACATCATTTTGGGATAATGGACAACGGAAATATTTAATGTTGTAATTGAAATAATGACAAAACGAGAAAACAAATATCGCTTTGTGTTCACAATCCAAAACATGTACAGTATCTCATTGTATACGAGAATACTGAACATATGTGCCTAAGATACCAATGTCCAGGAAAAAGATTAGCAAAGATATTTTGTATGGCTGTTTTGTGGTTTACAAAGTTTGCTAATTACCAAATATTGAAAGTGATATGGTCCTGTGCACCTAATTTGTAAGTCTGTTACACAAATTTGCATTGGTGTAAAGGTTTCATGACCTTTGTGTCGTCGCATTTTGCTTGAAGTACAGGATATACTATACCTGGAATGTAGGCCAATAATTGTTATTATCAATCGGTTTGGGGAATTACTAATTAGTACTAATTACATGTTCACTTTAAATGGTATGAGATATAACTTAGCAGTGTGCAACTGGAAGATAATTCCATTGATGTCAATACCATAGATATATGTACAGTAGAACACAGGTGACAAAAAGGTGACAGAGAAATTGATGTATTTTCAGTATATGGAATCCTGTACAAGGCAAATTTTCAAGGGTAGTCCAGTTGTCCTAGACGACCAAACTTCTGTTCAGACAACCAATACCAGGTCATCCCAGGATGACTTGTTTTTACATCCAACTCAGTTTGCATTGGCACTGTACATACTTACATACTCACAAAATCTAGGTAAAATGATGTAATGGTTTCACCCCCAAAGCTGGTATTCTATGCACCAAACCTGACACATCCCTACTGTTTGAACAATGAAAATATACAAGTGCAAAATCCTTTAACGTTTACTCTGCTGTTCAAATTAAAAGTGCATATTTTGTATTACATAAGGTTCAATCCATGTGTTTTGGAACCATTTACTATCCGCTACACTGCTACAATACGTTCCCCATAACAATTCTGATAGGCTATTTATCTCTGATATTTTATTTCTCCACAGGAAGCTTGGGTTAATACGTTGGTATGTGCAGAGGTAGCTTTCTGGTTTTTCATCGGGGAACAGATCGGTCGACGAAGCTTCGTCGGTTATAACATCAAGTCAGACTATGAACCGCACGGCTACATTTGATCTGCCTGTACCTGTAGCATAGAAGCCTGGATCTACTTCCTTGAAAATAATTTGATTTATTCTGGCTAATTATTATTTTTAGCAAGATTCATCTTGGAAAAAAGTTGGATGTATTGAAAGATAGATGTTTGCAGTAAGAGATTTGAATAAAAATGACAATAAGAACATTACCGTCTTGGAAGAAAAAGTATAAGACATTTTACAATATGTCTGGCTTTTCCAGTTACATTAGTTATGGATTTCATGTGAAATGTTACGATGGTGTATAGTGTAAACAACAAGAGTCCTCATGCTTGATCGCTCGTGAAGTTTGATTTAAATTTGTTTACATTTAAATACTACTATACAAAGGTTGTCATGATTTTAAATTATCTTACTGTAATCTGGATTGCCTCTAATCATTTTCATTGAAGTAGACCTACATATGCAGAAATGAAATTTCACAATTTTTCTGTGGAATTTTATTTCTGTATTAAATATTTCTGAATTGTGTTTTCATAGAGTTGTGAAGAATATATGAGATTTCTCTAGTCGGTTTGTTCCTTGTAATCTTTGCGGCAGCAGAGAGGGGGGGTGGGAGGGGGATGGCAAAGGCCATTCTTGTAGCCTGGTGGATTTCTTTCACTGGTTGGTACAACTTATGCCATGCTCTTCTCCAGATGAATTCCCTCTCTGCTCCAAGCCTTAAATATTTTTGTAGATGTATGTATGTATGTATGTATGTATATGTGATCTTCCCGCAAGCAGGAACTCGCGAAAGAAGCCATGGAGGCTTATAGACTCGCAAGCTGACCGAAGCCAATCTCTCGGCACACATCCATTTAACGTCCATGTCGGGAAGTTGTTATTGAACAACACCCTTGCCAGACGACACACATTGCTGTCGGCGGGAATCGAACCGGGGATCTCATGACTGGGAGACGCATGTGACTAAAGCCGCAGTATTTATATGAAACCCTATTTTTCCTCAAACACAAAGAAACCATCATTTACAAAGTCACACAAATTTGGGCAATCATTAAAAAAATCATTTGAGTCATCATAAAAGTAGTCTTGTCACACATTTATTGAATCTTTTTCCCATCAAAGGCATTTAGGTATTGTGAGGGAGCTCATAGCATCTACAATCTCAAGCTATAATGGAGGAAAGACAGAACTTGTATTCACCCCCAATAATCTGGTAAAACTAACTACAAATACAACTCTAACAGATGCTTCAGTAAAGTTAACAAATGTAGCATAAATGTTGTCTTGATCTTTTCATCTCCAGAAAGGAATGTTAAGAAATATTTGAAAATTTAAACAACTAAAAAAAAAACAGGATTTTCTTGGTAGCTTTTGACAATTACTTGTGTATTTAACATTTAGTAGAACCTTTAACCATTCTAAATCAATCTCCTAGTCCGTGGTTATTTTAAAGAGGAAACACAAATACCAAAATATGTCATTAAAAACTCACTTTAATAACAGCATATTAAACAGCTGATCGGTCACTGTATGTAACACCTGCAATACCTCTATTCTGGAAGTGAGATATTTACTCAATATTCTATTATAGATTCGACGGTGACAAACGGTTTGATTTTTTATATGTATGTATGTATGTATGTATTTCAGATCCTCTTGCAAGCAGGAACTCGCTGAGAAGCCTCATTGGCTTATCAAAGCCGCAAGCTGACCGAAGCCAGTCTCTTAGATTCATATTTGACGTCCATGATTATGAATTGTTAATCGTCAACAAATCTGTAACTGGACGACATACATTAAACTTGGAGTGACTCGAACCGGGGACCTTATGATTGAAAGGCACCGGCGTTAACTACTGAGCTAACACTCCATATGAGGAGACTAAAGAGCCTACATCTCTGGCTTTATTTGTCAGTTTTTCCAAATCAACTGAACATAGTTCAAATCTGATTGCAACTGACCACACTAGGATGCCTAGCTAGAGGTTTTACCAAGCAAAGGAAGGTTAATGTATGAGGGAGTTATTTACACAATTGTAATAATTCAAGTCAGGAATGATCCCGATTAGAGTCTAGTCATTGAAGTAAGTCACTCATTTATCTCTAAGAGGGCAACGCCTGTTCAAGACATCTGTGAAATTAAGTGACTACCAGTTATGAGGCGTTACAACATCGATTGATTCTATCCTAAACAATTCATTCCCAATAAACAGTTTTAATATCAGCATCAGTCACATGTAAAGAGCAACTGCGAAATAGAAGTTTAATTTGCTGCTTATTTGAAATGGTCAGATCACTGGACAAGATGGTAAAATAGAATGGCATCAAACAAGGTGACTTACATCAGCTCAGAATGATTATGAATCTAGCTGTGTAAAGTCTTATTTTCCCAGTGCATTATGGGTGCTGAACTCAGGTGGTGGACATATTTATAGGGTAGCCACTAACAGGACATCATGCAGGGTGGATGACAGTTTACTGAAATTGCACTGTCTGACCTAAAATAATGCTTGACACCTGGCCACCCTATGATCATAGCTGCTATAAACATTGGACTCTGATGACATGTTTATTTCTCTCAAGCACTCATCAACTCAATAAAAGCTTCACACTGTACTACCTTCACCATCTCCCCTACCCTTTCTCCATCCCCTTTACCCCTCTCTCGATCCCTTTACCCCCTCTCAATTTTACTTACCAGCTTTTACTTGGTCAGCATGGATTATAGCGAACCTCCTGAAATATCAAAAATTCTGCCATACCAAAGCTGTTTATTAGGCAATTGTGACTTGCCATCCAGGAATCAGATTATAACGTGAATATTCAGTGATACAACCGAGCCACAAAATGATTTGATACTTAGAGAATAACCCTTAACCTAAGAGATATCCTATGATTTACTCCTCAGTGAGTATTCTCTGCATCCAGTATCACAGAGAGGCTGTCCACATCCTTGAATTGTCTCGTCTCATCCAAGACCATCTTGATATTCAAGCTCTTACTATAATACTAAACCTCTGTAGGGTCGGTTATACTGGCTAGGTAGGCTGTTTGCCTCTTTACCATTCTAACTTCCTCCAGAACTCAGACATACAAGACATCTTTGCAAACTGTTCCTTGTATTCAAAGTGATCGTTAAAAACAGAAAACATCATCTGAGCCCCAATCTTTCCTTTTCTTTCTGCTTCTTCTTGACAGTGTCAATGTTTCTATCTTTCCACGTACTCTTCCGCAATTTGATTGGTCGATTTCCAACGTATTTACCTGTGAAGGAATATAAAGCAGGCAACAATTCAGCCATATTATCATGTAACCCTGGCAACTTGTTCAAACTGAAATTGACATATATTAAATTTAGTTGTTATCATGGCATTACAATTGATAAGGATGGTCCTGCTACAGGAGTGCCTGGAGAGATGCACATCTGGCCTTTTTATCCGCCCACTCCCTCCCCCCCCCAGTGGCGGAGCTAGGGGTATTGGTCGGGGGGGCGAGATTGGTCTGTAGGGGCGCTTTCGACACTATCTAAGCGGAGCGCCACCACAGATTGGCGCGGTGTGTACAGAAATTTTTTGAGTAAAGATACTCCCTAGATCGCCGGAAATGACCCTTTCTGGGCCTTGATAATTTGCAGATAAATGAAGAATAAATAGCCGTTAGAGCATTTTGTCAGAAAATTACACCAACAAAATGTGACAAATGTCAATAGGTAGATGAGAGCGCAATAAAATTGTCAATAATCGCAAATAAGTAAAAAGTGGTAAAAAGCTGAAAAGGGCGCCAGCAGTCCATTTGAGTTCGCCCCCCTGACTGTATGGACACTCCGCCACTGCCCCCCCCCAAAAAAAGAAAATATTAGAGTAGTTATTAGCAAAACTTGTGTGTCGACTGAAGTTTAAGCTTAGATATAGCTTAAATATGCCTCCTAATGCATCAATTCACGACTACAATTTTAAGTTTTTACCATGGGAGGACCAGCAGGCCGCTTTTCAACAACCCCAGGGCCCTAACCCCCTTATGTGTAAAGATTCTGGTTCCACACCTGTATACTCTATGTTGCAGTGTACACAAGTAACTGATATTTTATACACAAAATATTCTACCTTGCATTAGGTTCATTCAAGTATCTGTGTCGTTTATGTTAACATGTTTTGCATTCTACTTCACACCAGGTTAACTTAGAGTGTCTACTGCTATTGCACAAACATATTCTATTTACCAGAAGATTTGCTGTATACTCAAGTGGCTTAGGGACAGTTAATACATAATCGTATTCAAATTCACAACAAATTAACTTTAATTGTCTAATGCAATTGTATTCAAACATATTATATATGGCCACAAGATGTACTTGAGTGTCTAAAGCACTGAATATTTCAAGCTTAAAGGCATTGAAGACTCGCCCCCAAACCGCGTGCCGCGCTCTGAAATTGTTAACTTTCCGTTGCTTGCAAGTGAAGCTTTCTTCTTGTCGATACAAAATGCAGACAGTAATGAAACGTGATACCTTGTTATCTCTTATCTAGACCTGAGACGTCCATCGCTGCTATGTACACTGTGTTGAGGGTATTGACCGTAGCTGCATGTATTGACTGTACACTAGTGTCTAATTACCGAGGGTAGCAAGCTGTGTGTGTATTTTCTGGGATTGATGGTGGTGTCTAACACTTCTGTTACACCTCATCCAAAACTAGGTCAGACTACCGGCATGAGATGTTTCTTTGTGCGCGAGTCTTCACACCCATTAAAATATCTTTCTATTGCAACATTCCTTGATGAGTTTGCTGTCATTCGCTGTCTTCTGTATTTATCGCTGATCTGTTTTAACACTGTCACTTTCAGTGTTGAAATAAATGTAACATGATTGGTCAGCTGAGGATGCATAAGACCATTACTTTCCCAGGTCACTGGTTACATCCATGTTCTTCACTACCATTTCTTTGCGCATTAATGTACTAGATATAACAATAAATTTGGAAGATTGATGGAAAAGTTACAGTTAATGGTCACTTCAAAGAACAACCTTAAAACATTCTTTGGATGGATAGAGTAACCCTCTTATGAATAACAGCTTAATAAATAAATGTTACACTCAAAAATACACAAAAAAAAACTACAATGAAAAAGAAATGATTTCTTTACCGTTGACCTCCTTCATAGCTTGCACAAAGTCATTTGGATCTTTAAAGCTGGCAAATCCATAGCCTTTGCTTTTACTGCTTCGTTTATCTCTAACCACCTGAAAAATTAAGAAATTTAAAGTAAAAAATATGAAGAAAGTTAAAGAAAAATGAAGAAATTTCTCCCAAATAACCATACACTTATAGATGAAGAATACCGTACCTTCTGAACACTACCCTTCAGAGACAAAGGTGGAAACCAGAAAGCAAACTGGTCTTACATTTCAACATTGAATTGAACGCTGCATACAATATGTTAGGTTTGGCCGTTGTTGATTTTAACAGCATGATTCTTGTACTCATTCGACCTACACATCAAGTCTAAAGTTTATCTATGCTTTATTTCTTAATGTCATGGTTTGGGAGGATTTCATGTTAAACTCCAAGTTACCAGGTGAATTAAACAAAAGCAAACATACCATCATTGATTTCTTAATAACCAATAAGCATTGAAATGCCAGTAATTAATTCTGCCTGTTGTTGCCTTATTTGGCCATATTTAAAGAAAATAACTTTATGGGTACTAACAGCTTTAAGTTAGTTTTTGATAATTAAATTTAGTATTTACCCAATGTTAAGGCAGCCATCACAATCCTATCTATGTGATGATTTAGTATGAACAACAGATTATATCCAACCCTCTCATTTCAACGAATGCGTAGAGAATTCCTAGGCAGGCATGTAAATGTTCCTGGAACTCTAACATCCAATTCACGAGAAATGTACCTCAGCATCGTATCACTTTTTCAAATACTGCGAGAAGTGATGGCACCTCTCTCAACATCACGACAGTCTTTCAAGCACCTCAATGTCCTCAAAGAACATTCAATGTAAACTCCATCTGTTTTTCTAAAGCCTCAGAACTTATTTCTCTCAAGCAGAAGAACTTCAGAAGTTCATGGAAGACTTCACCCAACAACACTGCAAAGCAACAGCTTCGATTTTAGGTCAAGAGAATCCGGTTCCTGGTGATGTTATAACTTGGAACCCTAACCATTACACCAATCCTTAGCACAAACAGCCAAGTATGGGCACTACCTTATTCTTGATAGCGCT
>KN882390.1:84600-101567 GCA_000934455.1 Apostichopus parvimensis | reverse complement strand
AAAAAGAGTATGCCGCAAGGCAGCGGAGGTTTGAGGTTGAAGTTTCCCTTCTCCTAGATGATTGGCCTTCCCAGGTTAACAGGCCCCATCTACCTGGGTTTGAAATCAGAGTTTTCCTTCTCCTAGGTGGGCTACCCTCCCGGGATGACGAGCCTCACCTACCCGGGTTTGAAATCAGAGTTTTCCTTCTCCTAGGTGGGCTACCCTCCCGGGATGACGAGCCTCACCTACCCGGGTTTGAAGTCAGAGTTTTCCTTCTCCTACCGGAAGGAAATCGAAGTAGTATACCACCAATAACTGTCTTCCTTTGTTTTCCTTTGAATTGTTTTCTACTTAGTGTAATTAAAACTGTTTTTGTTAAGCGCTTTAGATCATTTTTCTTCCAGAGTTGTACTTAGCGCGACATTAATGTATTATTATTATTTTTACTACTACTACTACAAATTCTACTACTTTTACTACTTTGAAGGATGCGAGTCAAATACAAACAATCCTTTCCATACATATCACCTAAACATGCATTTTGATTGTTACAATGCATTGGACAATGACATAATGAGTTCTAAAAGCACTAACAAACAGTAAAAAAATATGTTACATGAAAGTGAAATTCCAGGGAAAAGATAGATCGCTAGTTTGGCTGCCAATTTTTTATTTACTTTCTTCCATCTTATCATTTCTGCATTTATTGATCATGTACTGCCACAATCTTATTTTGAGCAGAGTGTGTGATCTGATATGGAGGTAACAAAGATGTTTAACTTGTCAAAATTGTTCAGCTTACTTAACTTCTTGTACAAATAGCAAAATTTCAAAACTGGGCTAAGGTCCGCAATTGAATTTAACAGCAGATGTACCCAAGCTTAGACCAGGACTTATCAACGCAGGAGGTTGCGCCTACGGGCTAAATCTGGCGGCTTGCAAAAATGTTCAAAACAAAACAAAATTAAAACCAGCAAAAAGCTTGCACGAATCTTATGGTCTTAGTCTTCAGCAACCTACGAGTTTACCCTTCACTTTGCACAATTGAAGAGCCGTGAGATTTTGGTTCTCTCTGGTCCTTTGCTGCAACCAGTGTTTCCCTTAGCCCTCGTAGAAAATATCTTGAGAACTACTGGCATAGACAAGTAACTAGCTACTGCTTCCTAAATAATATATCATTAAACAGAACTGTTACTGCAGTTAAGGAAGTAGCTCTGGTCACATTACCTGTGAGCCATATATATTCATATTAAAATGCTGTTGAAATTTGTTGCATATTTACTTACTTGGTCCCATCATTGGACCCATTGGTCCTGGAGGTGGTGGTGGGCCAAAGGGGCGCATTGGTCCCATCATTCCTGGACCAGGTCCTCCAGGGCCCATGCCAGGACCAGGCCCTCCAGGGCCCATGCCATGACCAGGACCACCAGGCCCCATACCAGGCCCCATACCAGGCCCCATACCAGGACCAGGTCTTCCTGGGCCCATCCCTCGGCCCATATGCATTGGACCCATTCCTCCCATCATTGAAGGGTGTGGAGGAGGTGGTGGCAGCCGTATATGCGGTGACCTCTGTACTGAATGTGGAATGAAAGATGTGGATCCACCATGTCTACCACCTAAGAGGAAAGAATATATTAATTAGTCAATTAGTTAATCAGTAAAACTTACAAAATATGACTGCTCATTGCCAAGCTTCCAGAGCTACTATTTGACCAATTGATTAAGTGGTGACTAGTAATATGAAAATATGTAGTTCAGCTCCAGGGAACAATTTAACTGATTCCTTGTGATTGAAAAGCTGTATCAACCATTTAGGTACCACTGGAATAGTAAAAACAAGGAAAAAAGTATTGAAGTAGTGATGTGCTCCATGATATTCAATATAATTACTTGACTCCATATACCAAAAAACGTCTCGAATCTTTTAAAATTTAGCAAAAAGGATGAACATTTCGTAAACAAAATCGCTAATGGTGAGCCACACCCATATACGCTCTTACTATATGCATTTCACGCAGAAAGTTCACATCCACTAAGCACTGCACAATATAGTACGAATGAAATTCTTGGATTACTCACCTTCCCATAACATTACCATCGTATATAAACAGTTGGTATGCACACAGTACAGTGCATTACATATTCCTATCTGAACGTTATACAATTGAGCTGCTTATTGGGTTGAAAATCTGCTTATTTAGCAACACATACCGGCTTTCCATTTAGAAATTAAACCCTTTACAATGTTAAATGATTGGTTTCATTCACAACGAGCAAATAATAGCCTAAACCAGCTAACAATAGTAATACACTAATCATGGTATGTACAGGCTGCTAATAATATACCTATGATTTGCCAATGCTAGGCCAGCTATCTCGCTTGTGTTTACAAAAGCTTAAATACGTCTGATATTTGTTAAAGTCTATTGAAAGGTTTTTTTTCCCTTCTTTTTGGAGGTTTTGATTCGTTGTAATCAATACGTGTAAAGGAAATTACTAAAACGCATGGTTCAGTAACATCTAGTATGGGCCTAGTACATCAATGTAGTATGACATGAGTGAAACAGGCCCATTTGTTATTTTCTGATGTCACATGATAGAGATGGGTTGAGTATTTGAATTTCAAAGGTGTGGTTTGCATGCATAAATGTTTGAGTCAAAAAAATTGTCAATTTTGCAACAAATTGACGGATTATGAATATTCCATATTTCGTCAAAAAAATTGTCAATTTTTACAAAAGGATTAATTACGCATTTATTAAGGTTCTTTGAGTAAAATTCACATTAATCTCTCTTTCATCAATCGCTAGTTGCAATATGAAACTGAATATACAGTAAGTGACAATAGGTGTTAAAAAATTCCAGTCAA
This sequence comes from Apostichopus parvimensis, assembly GCA_000934455.1. Classification (NCBI taxonomy): domain Eukaryota; kingdom Metazoa; phylum Echinodermata; class Holothuroidea; order Aspidochirotida; family Stichopodidae; genus Apostichopus; species Apostichopus parvimensis. The sequence continues at coordinate 98,713 of KN882390.1, read as the reverse complement.
TGCAATATGGACCTTTAAGATTTTATTTATATATTTTATATATTATATAAAAACAATTAAAACAATTGATATGTATAATTAAAAATATTTGTTCCCTTGACTTATTGCTTACTTTCATATGTGATATTGAGTATTTTTGCTGGAAATAAACTGTTTCGTTTTTATTGTCATTGTCAATTAGATACCTTACTGACGTCTAACCAATTGCAAAGAGTTATCTGAATGTTTATGTCATAATAACTTGTGAAGAGCAAGCAGACTAGTTGGATTTGGTAAGCAGAAGAAACCATTATCTTTCTTTACAGTATAAGCTTGTATTTTCTTTTTTAGATATTCTCTCATCAATAGTAATGCTTGCTCTTAGTGGGAAAATATCCTTGTAACGTTCAGCATAAATGTAGAAAGTAGTAATTTCAAACCTGTTGCTTTGGGAATTTCTGGAGGTTTTGGCAAGTTTGCAGTCACATCTGCAATCTCTTGCTCAAACCTGTGAAAGAAGAGAGAAAACATACATCATTTTTCTAAGCACTATCCCAAGGCATTGCTGAGAATGAATTAACTATGAAAAGAAAATCATGTTTGCAAGCCAGGATTTTTGTCATCACAGATTCCCAAGCTAAGGCTATATGTGTTATTTCAACATGTAGCAGATAGAATTTGTTATTAGCCTAGGCCTAGGCTAAATGGTATTTTCCAAACATGAACTGATATCAGGCTTGTCTAAAGCATGTAGCCTAGGCCTCCCAAACAAAAGCAGCAAAAATTAAGAGTAGTCAGTACTACTATTGGATCAAGTCCCACTCGTTGCCGGTCAGAATATTCCACTGTTATATAGGGTGTTTTGTATTTGTGCACATTCTTGGCCCCTTTTTGTTTTGTTGTTCTCAAACTATTTTGAGAACAACACTTCCCTTCCCTAACCTATTTTAATGTATTGAAATAATATTAGTAATACAATTATTAATCCCTACCCTATGCCAAACTTTTACCATTGTTTAACTAAACACCAAACTATTATCGAATGGTATAGTCAAAAATGAAACAACTGGCCATGAATGAGACATGATCCTAGACTAGAGCTAGTATTAGAAGCATTAAATGCTTGAATTAAATAACGTTAGTCCTAACCCACTTTACTTGTTTGCTGCAATTAGCTAGGCCAACGTTGTATCAACTAGTTGGTACGCTGACAGCCTGTTACTTCTGCCACTTGTAGTTACTAGCACAGTGAGGTCTATGCCTAGTACCTCTGGCCTAAGGTAGTGGCTATTGACCCGGCCGCCGGGCCTCTAAGCCCCGATCGCTATTCACCCGGCTGTAGATGGTACCATGGAAGTTGTGCACAGTCCTGGATCTCATATAAATTTACTGTGTAGGCCTACGTACGTACGTCAGGCAGGGCAAGCGCATGTGTTCAGTAGGCCGGGCTATTAAAGTCTGCAATTGCCTGCGCTAGGAAAAATAAAGTCGCAATTCAAGGACATTAATATTAACAATTTCGAGGAAGCAATAAACCTTGCGCAAGATCGTGATACGTGGCGTAGGTTAATCACTGAGCATGTCGGATAGACGAGACTCAACTTGCTACTACTACTAATTGCCTGCGCTGCGGATCATCAGCGGCGATCGACCCCAACACAAACAAACGCAATCGCTATTCTCCCGCGCCATTCATTTCGGCAGCCGGGTCGATAAGCCACACTGTTCGCTATTCACCCGGCGGCCGGGCCGATAAGCTCCGCTCGCTATTCACCCGGCGGCCGGGTCAATAGGCCCCACCCTGGCCTAAGCTTATAAGATTTCGCGGAACTGCGCCTCTATGTTGACTTTTCGACAGTGGCAATTTTACTAAGGCTAGGCTTTAAACAACAAGGCTATCAAAGTGTACAAAGAGCCTAACGTTCAAAACATGGCACTTTGTACGCTATTTTCGTACCTGCTCATCTCCTCTTCCATGGATTGTGAACTTTTTGACATATTGAAAATGGTTAGCTGACTTTTTTAATATGCAATGATGATCAATTTTACGACGATGGTGATGCAGAATACATGTTACTGTGTGGTTTTCTGTCACATTGTTGATAGGTATAGCTATTTTTTTTGCAATCTAGCTGAACGTCGACTTGCTGTATGGTCAGTCCATTCCAAAATTATTTTCTACGGTGGTATCAATATCACATTCAAAGACATTGGAATTTAATTTGTTCCTGCAAAAACTCATCTTTAGCAATTAAATTGTTCCTAAAATAGTAATTTAAATTATTTTAATGATAATTTTGTTCCATCCTTCTATTTTTCCGACCTAAGTGTGTGTTAGTGATTACTTCTTCTAGCACTACGTGGCTATTAAAGATATCCGTAGTATACGTATACTGGTACTTCCGCAATAGTACAAATTTGGCGCAAAATACAGAAACATGGATCGGACTGTCTGAAACGAAACTATATGTACGTACTATAACGTTGTGACAGCTTACAACTCATATAGAAAATATTAGGCAAACAGTCGTAACACTTGTTGTAACATTGTAGCCTATTTGTATTTTGTTTATTTCGGTAAGGAAAGAACTCTGATGACCATCCCTCTGCTATTACTAATTGAAATGAAAACGCTGAATGCTGGGCGAAGTGGGTAGGACCTAAGTACCATTTTATTCTAACTCGTAGTGATTGGTTAACGTATAGTCTTTGTCATTTTTACATGAAATGCGCTATCAAACTTGAATTAAATTTCTATAACTTGCCTAGGCTAGGCCTAGTTAGTCTAGGTGTAGCCTAGAAATCGAATAGTCTAGGTCTTCTACTACTAGTAGTAGTACTACACTGGGCCTCGACTCTGGAGTCTATATCAAATGACGTACCTATGCTCTCAATTACAAACAGAAAAGGTCGATGGACAATGGTTTCACTGAATCCAACATAGTGGCCTGACTGTCAAATCAAACATAGGCTAGGCCTAGTCCTACTCCTATACAATACTACTAGTGACCTGACTCCCCAAACCTGTTAATGTGTGATATCTGGGACTATGTGGGACCATGTTGCGAAAGGAAAAACTTAACACAATTAATATTAATTAGGCCTAAATTAACAGCCTTTTAGGCTAGGTGTAGGAATGTCTAGCTTTGTCATAATCAATTATTCATCTGCTCTTCTCTTGCATAGTGACTTGCAATGTCTTACTCTTCCTTGTCTCAGTCTAAGCTGTTAGAAGATGAAGGAGTAGCCTAGGACCATCCACAACTAAGAAGTTACCACTGTCACTGGTTTTACTATGCTTCCAGAAATGCAGCATTCTCTATAAACTCAACTGCCGTTACTGAGAGTGATTCCATTACAGTTCATATGAAAGAATGGTGACACCATTTGTTGATGGTTGGGACTTTGTCCAGACACTTGGAGAGGGTGCCTATGGAGAGTAAGTTACATTGTTCAACTCAATATCAGTCCTGTTGCTATTGTTCTAAAACAGAAATCTCTCAAACTGATTTCACTAATGCAGCTTTTAATATTTGAGAAGGGAGGCAGAGGTCTGAGTTAGTCCAATGCCCTTGGTGTTAAATTGATGGCTGTGATAGCATGTTGCTCACATGAAAATCATTGTTGTAAAAAATCATTGGATCATCCCGCTTCCCTGAACTATCAATGTCAGGTGCATTGCATAAAACTCACTCTAAACCTGGAGGTAGGCTTGGGCCAAGCAATCACTGAGTAATAATATGGTGGGTGCAGCCTAAACTGCCTTCAATAATAAAAGCTTTCAGTTTCTTACCCCATACTTATTGCAACTTAATTGTACTGAGTATTTTTTAACCGTCCTGCAAATCTATTTTGGTAATATTATAATGTTATTCACAGTATTTTGTTTCTAGGACATTTCCTCATTAGCTGCTATCAATTTATAGATCTCAAATACTGTTTGTTTTGACATCTGCCGCAAACACTAAGTAGCCTACTTGTATCTACCAATGATTTTATTTATCTCTCAATTATCATTTCACTTTGATTGAATTTTCCTTGAAACCAGAGTGAAGCTTGCCATAAGCAGATCAACTCATGAAGCTGTTGCAGTGAAGGTTCTACAACTGAACAAACAAACCACTGATGCTGTCAGGAAAGAGGTTGGTTAGAATTTAAGATGAATTTATCAATACTCACCTCACCCTCCCTTCTCAGCGTGACCCTGAACTCACTTGGAAAATAGAATGTAGGTTGTACTGCCCTACTGTAACTGCTTCCAATACTTCTTCCATTTTGTGTCCAGCCTTGTCTACTATTTATGAAAACATGGCCAGTCTTTGAACATGTCTTTGCAAGAAGTTGTCTATCTGTTGCATCTGATTGTATGGACACCATGTTGTGTTGAATGGAGTCTTGGGCTGTCATGAAATCTGGTATTTCTGGTGTGTTAAATTTTGAGATGGTGTTTACATTGCTGTGGATTCAAAATGACTTTGTACACTGTGACTGCACTGCACTGCAGTCATGTTGAATAAGGGGGGCTTGGGGGGTGGGGTGCTTCACTGCCAAAATTCTTGATGAAAAGGTCAGATACTGATGTGGGCTGTGATTTTTCATTTTGGGGATGTTAATTGGTTGTTCTGAGAGCTGAAATGGGTGTGATAAGTATTGTTTGTGTCATTTAGAAGGAGTAGGCTGATATATATTGGTACTGGTAATCATTCATGAGATGGATTGGCTCGCATAAGCTTCTTAACAGTTGGGATTCACTATGTACAAATCTAAAATATTGCATACACATTTGGAAACAGTAATTTCTACAAAAAGTGGAATTATTGCACAACAACCTGTAGTTTATATTTAAACAGAATTGTGGTTAGTATTCCCCTTGCTTGTTCAATACTAACTTGTTAATGATTTTTTATTTTTTTTATTATTTTATATAACCACTAGTTTATTCCTTGCATTACCTGCAACAATAATAAGATTAATAGTTTTACTATTATGTGATGTTTGTAATAATTTTATATCAAGTTTCCTTCCTAAATTTACAGAAAAGTTATTAAAATATCTCTTTCTTTTTGTCATGTTCAGGTTTGCATTAACAGAATGCTCACCGATCAAAACATTATCCGATTTTATGGTCAACGCAAAGAGGAGAATACACAATACCTCTTCTTAGAATATGCAAGCGGTGGAGAACTGTTTGACCGGATTGGTAGGTTCAGGAAGTCAATAATCCTGTCCAAGATAAACGAATATTGTTTTAAAGCATTTCAGTAGAGTCATATTCTTAAAATGAGGCCATAACTAAAAGCTTCTTACTTTCAATATAGTAATTATAATAATTTTCAATATAATCATATAGAGATTCACTTAAAGGCATTGAAGACTCGCCCCAAACCTTGTGCGGCCATCTGAAAAAGTTAACTTTCCGTTGCTTGCAAGTGACGTTTTGTTCGTGTCGCTACAAAATGCAGACAGTACAGTAATGAAACGTGATACCTTGTTATCTTTAGCTGGACCTGAGATGTCCATCGCTGTATCGTTTGTACACTGTGCTGTGGGTATTGACCGCAGCTGTATGTACTGACTGGAAACTAGTGTTTTATTACCGACGATAGCAAGCTGCGTGTGTATTTTCTGGGATCGATGGTGGTGTCTAACACTTCTGTTACACCTCATGCGAAACTAGGTCAGATTACCGGCATTAGACGTTTCTTTTTGCGAGAGTCTTCACACCCTTTAAGTAACTTGGTGTTTTGAACCAGGTACCAGCTGTGACAATGTTACTACTGAGTGTAATTTCACACCTGCTAAGGAGAGGACATGTGACAACCATTGTATGCTAAATTGATTGTACAGAACTAACAGGGTTAAAAGTTTGATGGTTTGTTGGTGGTCAGAGATGACATCAGTTTGTTTTACCAACTGGTAAAAGTCTCAAGGATATAGCTACTGTAAGCTATATGGTGATTGTCTGTATCAACCAGCACACAGTTTAACTGATCAACACCAATGAGAAATTCATGCCATTCCATCCAGCACTCCCTGATTGCCAGAACTAATGCCCAAGGACCAGCACTGGGAGAGAATTGTATACAATGTTAACCTAATTAATGACTTAGATTTTCTTGAGCATTCAACTTGCATCATGGTATACCGCCTGTACATCAATCCTGTTGACCTAAAAATTGAGAGAGCCATATAAGATTCAAAATTTCCTGAGAAAAAGCAGCTAAGTTTACCTTTGTTTGAAGTCAACCGAGGGTTCTAAACGAACGTCAACATCTAACAGATCCAGATGAATCATACTTCTGATAAATATTTTCATTTCAACCAAAAGTAATATTGTTCTGCACATTTTTGAGCTACTTTAGTTATTATCTCGTGCTGACGTTAACATCTGGCTAAAGTCATCTCATAATATTATTATTTTTGTTTTTGATCCACAATTTTATTCTGCAATTTTACCAAAATTATGGAGTGTTACTCAAAACGAAATTGCAATTTAGCACAAAAGGACACCCCTTTTTTTCCCACCAAAGAAGTTAATTGACTAGTTCGTTAGAATTAAATTTGAATATAGCTGTTCTGTGAGCCAGCTTGTTTTTAGTTATCAAGGTCGGTTAATGTCAAGACTATTTACTATGAAACATTTACTACAGTTAATAACAAATAATGAACAGCTCTTGTTTGACATTTCCAGACCCCTGTTTATAGTGTAGAATAATTCTTAAAGTCTCATCTATAAAGTGAGAGTAAAGTTGTTATCGGTGACATTGTCCATCATTTTAATCTCAATCTATTTCTCTTCCTTTGCACTCTAGAACCTGATGTGGGAATGCCAACCTGTGATGCTCATAGGTTTTTCTCCCAGCTGATAGAGGGAGTGGAGTATCTTCATAAAATGGGAGTCACTCACCGAGATTTAAAGCCAGAGAACTTGCTTCTGGATGACAATGGTGAGAAGGAGGAATAATTCTACATCTTATGTATGTGTTTTACTATAAAACTAACCATGGAACTCTCACAAGGAATATAATAAACAAATTGGAATTGGGAAACAAATTTTAAAAGTGGATAAGTTTGCAGTCCTGAAGAAATAAATCCTTGAAAATTGCAGGAAATTCTTAACAATTACAAAATCCTAAGGAATTGTTACTTCTTTTTCAGCTAGATGAAAACAAATTTGTACAGATGTTGTGTTTTGTGTATTGCCCACAGATAATTTAAAAATTTCTGACTTTGGACTTGCAACGGTTTTTCGTCATCAAGGCAAGGAGCGGAAGCTGGGTAAATGTTGCGGCACTCCACCCTACGTAGCACCAGAGATCTTACAAAAGGAAGAATACAGGGCTCAACCAGCTGATGTCTGGTCTTGTGGAATTATTCTGGTCGCCATGTTGGCTGGAGGTCTATATTTTGGTTTCTGTTTTTCACCCCACTGTTCTCTGTTTCTACAATCAGGTGTCTGTAGGTTTGCCTGCAATCTAGTATCGTCTTTCTAGAAGTTTCTGAAACTATTTTCCTGAGTGTCATGTACCCCTTCAGATTATTCACAGACTCTAAGGAGGATTAAAATTTGATAAAGTAGTTTTGCAGTTCCATACAATGATTTAATGGACACGATATCAGCCAAGGGTTCAATCTTGCATTAATTAATTATAATTACCATTGTTAATAATCTCTCTAGCATACTTGGTAGCAATGATGTTGAGAGACAACACCTGTGTGAATTTTATTACTATATTAACATTGGGGGATGTTTCAAGAATGTTATAGAGTTATGTTAATGAGCTTGAGAGAATAATAATTTGATAAGCATACACATGTTTGGGTAAGCCAAATGGGTTTAGCTTGGATTTCATGTTGCTTGCATCAGAATGGAATTGTTTTTACAATTTAGAGAGAAACTATCAGCAGATTTTAAAAAACACCTGGCTTTGCTTCTGCATCAAACTACTTGCCATTACAAACAATGTCCTTATTAAACAAACATGCGAAGTACATCTAGTCACTGGGCTGTTTTTGTGAATCCAAATTATGAGCATATTTATAATCTATTTTAACATCAATTGAAGAATTGCTTATTTACAAGATAGATTTAAGTAAACTGTAGTAGGGATACATCTGACTAAAACAGTTTAAATGAAGTAAAACGTGGTAGGTTTTTCAGGGGGGGGGGTGAGGGGGATGGGGTGGGGGTATTATGGCACATTGGTCTTTCTATGTCATTTTCCTTTATCAATGTATCAATAAGTAAAATATACTGCAATGAGGTACATCTTTCTCCACTTTTTTTGCTTTCTGTTTTTAAGAAATAATGAGATTATAAACAAATAGAAACTGTAAATACAGTAGGATTTTCATCATTGTTGCAGTCATATCCCATTGAAATTTATGTAGCAAGTTAACTGAGTTGGCTATTTCACTATACTCAGTTGGCAATTACACATACTAAGGGCATGGTTTAATGTTCTGTGTAAAGTACCAAACTGTGTGTTTCATTTGAGAATTGGATACCTGATGCCTGATTTTATATTCTTTAATCCGCAGAGCTACCCTGGGATGAGCCAACACCAGAATGTAAGGAATACAAAGATTGGTTGGACAAGAAAATACAGGTCTCTCCTTGGAAGAAGGTTGACATGGTGGCATTAGGTTAGTCAGCATTTCTATCTAAAGTGTGCTTTATTTAATTGATAAAAGGAGTCTAAATGGTGAACATAACTATCAATGTGTGTTATAAATTGCTAATATATTCATATATGGTAATATATATACATGGTAATGATGAACAGCTTCATTTGTCATGTATGTCAAAATGCTGGGAAATTTGGAACAAACAAGAGAAAAATCCAGAAATGCTGGGGAATTATAAAACAATACTTGAAACAGGCAGAGAAAGTTTTAAATGAAGGAAAGGTATATTTTGGCTTATTTTTATTAAGAACATAACTTTAGGGAGGGAGTGGAGTAGGTCACTTTGAAATATAGTGCATTCCAAGCGTATGTTCATAATACATAATGTGCTAATTAATACTTCTCCACAAATTCTGACTTAATGAAAAAGAAATTTGAAACAGCTTGATTTTGAATAATATATCTGATTTTTAATTAAATAAATCTGATTTTATTTTATTTTATTAAATAAAGGAAACATAACAAGCCAGGTTTTTTTATGATTATTGACTTCTGTGCATATACAACCAAAACATTTACAGGTAATGTACTATTCATGTGAAATAGTATGAATTTAAAAGAAATAAAACAAAAATGATTCAAATCAGTTTTTCTATTGAAAAAGAGAAGAAAGGCCAAGCCAATGTAAAGTGTACCTTTTAGCTTATCTTTCATTCTAGGCTGGCCAAAAGCAATCCTTGTTGATGATAACCTTCATTTTTTAAGTTTGGTCAGTTTGATTGTCTTTCTTTTAAACCAGCACTGTTAAGGAATATTCTTCAGCATGAACCAAGAAGGAGGTACAGCATATCACAGATCAAGAAGGACAGGTGGTTTAGAACTAAAGGTACCGATATAACTCTTTTAATGTCCTTTAAGCCCCCCTCCTCCCCCCCTCCTTCCCATCGGAGGAGAAGATGCCCTCCCTTTATCATTCTATCTGGCAAAATTCCTAACCCATTTTGCCCTTTGGACAACTGTCCCATTAAAACTTTCTTGATAATGCTGTTACTTATCACACAAGAAGATTAAAACAGTTGTAACAATTAACAAGTATACTTATATATTCTTACCTAGTATAATGTAAAGGGCTGATGGTTCTGAGAGCTTTCTCATCATATACCCCCGCCACCCCCCCCCCAAAAAAAAATAATAACATTGAGTCCTTGGGAGAAAGGCAACTCCTCCCAATTGTCTCAATTCACAGAGGTGTATAAATGTGGAACTATGAGAGAACTTGTAAATGTAGTTAAGGAGTGCCAGGTAAGGGCTGCACCCTATTGGATGTTCCCCAAGGGATAATTGGTTCACCATAATCCCTCGGGAAGGAATGTTTGAATTTGAACACAGGGGTGTGTTGGTTATACAAGTCACCAATGACTAGAGGTTAACTGTTATAAAGTATTGTGAGGGAAGCTGGTCACTTCGCCCAACTGCCATTTCACCCAACCTTACCAGTTCGCCCAACCTTGTTGGTCATTTCGCCCAACCAGCATGGTCATTTTGCCCAACCTTGCTGGTCATTTCAACTAACATTGATTAAATATTATACTTCAATATTGGTCAATTTAATAACGAAACATTTGGGAATTGTTAAGGTTACGGGACACAAACCGAATATTAAGGAAACCTGAAGTCGTGGTTACAGTCGGTAGGATGGATCAGTGTTTCATGGGTTAGGTTTGATAGGTTTTTATGGAGATGGGTTCGGGAATTGTTAATGTTACGGGATACGAAATATTAAACTTCAATGTAACGGACGGGTTTTATATTTTAATTTTTTTTTAAATTTAATAAGGAAACGTTCGGAATTGTTAGTCGGTAGGATGGATCAGTGTTTTACGGGTTAGGTTTTAATGGAGACCGATTCCCCTTTGTTTGTATAATAAAATAACTTCCATTGTATGCGTAACCACCTAAAGTAGTGTAATACTATAACCCAAAATAAATCAAATTGAACTAGTGAAACAGAAAAGGTGATATTATTTCACACCGATTCCCCTTTGTTTGTATAATAAAATAACTTCCATTTGTATGCGTAACCGCCTAAAGTAGTGTAATCCTCCCATTATACCCAAAATAACTGCTCAGACTCCGATCGATATCGAACGGTCATCACTTTATTTACCTACCACGAAGTAATATAACCCAAAATAAATCAAATTGAACTAGTGAAATAGAAAAAGTGATATTATTCTGACTGAATATGAGTAAAAAACTGGTTGGGCGAAATGACCAACAAGGTTGGACGAAATGACCAGGCTGGTTGGGTGAAATGACCATGCTAGTTGGGCGAAATGGCAGTTGGGCAAAATGACTGTTGGGCGAAGTGACCAGAAAGTATTGTGAGAAGGCCTAGGGAAGGATTGTTTGAAATTGTGAACAAAGGGCTGTGTGGGTTTGACAAGTCACCAATGACCAGGGGTTAACTGTTATAAAGTATTGTGAGAAAGCCTAGGGAAGGATTGTTTGAATTTTGAACACAGGGGTGTGTGGGTTTGACAAGTCACCAATGACCAGGGGTTAACTGTTATAAAGTGGTTTCAGAAGCCCTTGGCCTTGATACAAGACTGTAAATCTTCAAGTTAAATGGTAACTTTATATCTTTGACAAGTCATTCAGTTTGATGATACCAGTTCCTCAAGTAAAATAACAGAATAATCTTTGAATTCCCCATCCACCCTCTCCCCACTCAAATGAATTGGCATGTATGATTAACTGACGTTCTGGTACCTTGCTTTCAGGTCAGTCAAGTAGAGTTCCTTCCTGCTCTCCGTCTGGTCAAGTACCACTCAAACGGTTGTGTTCCAATCACGATTTATCTCCTGCCTCACCATTTCATAGGTTCGTTAAGATCATTAACTCATTATATTTTATTCATTCTGCCCATTGTTATCAGTAAGTGGTAAAGATAAATGAAGGATGGTATATTAATTATACCATTCATTTTCCTTGTTTTCAATTGGACTTTTCTTTCCAACATCAGACGAAGGAGGTATATTTTCTGTAATGTTCACAAATCAAAACATGAAGTAAATTGCATTCAAATTTCATGTTCCACACTCTCATGTTGAAGTTCTTTGATAAGATTAAAACTATTTTTTTCATACACAGATTCATTTATCCAGTTGACTTGCGTCTTCTTCTACAATTTGCCAATGGTAATCCTTGATATTTAGAATGGATCACGCTCTTTCTTTCAACTTTTATGCATAATTTGATCTAATTTCAAGGTACCCCAACAATATACCACATCATCTCTGTAACTATAAATACCCAGTCACTTCTTCCTGCTCCAGCTACGAGAATGTCTCTGCCTCCCAGCCGGCACCTCATTTGCCAAACTCTCCGATGGTCCCGAAGAATGTCTCTGAAAGTTCGGTGCAAGAATTGATGAACCCTTTCAGCTTCTCACAACCGGTACACATGGAGAATCTACTCCTTAGTACCCAGACGGATTGTACTCAAGGGTCCTCACAGGTACAAATAAAAAATACACCGCCATGGTCACCAAATTGTGAGGAGGGAGTGGGGTGGGGTTGGGGAGGACATTAATTCTGACTAGTACTTTGCCTGCCATCATTAGAGATGGGTCCAATCATGGGTGGGCAAAATGCGCCACCCAGGCAAGTTTTCTGCTCCTGGGCTCTCAAAGCCCCTGCTCATATGTATGGAAAAAATAGTTTAGACCAGTTTGTTGGTGCTTGAAATCCTTTGTGTAGGGATGCAGGTTAATAAATTAACAAACATTTAGAAACTGCAGATGACAAGTTGCAATAGTGTCACCCCACAAAAATATGAGGGAGGGGGAGAGGGGGGAATCTCCCCTCCCTTTCCCCTAAATTGACACCCATACCCTATCCCTATAGGTAAATGTTTATATGGTAGTCCTGTCTTCTGAGGTCAAATTTCTGTTTCCAACAACCAAAATCAGCTGTGGCGGCTGTCCGGTGATTGCATTAAATTCAGATTACACTGTAACTAACACCCTCAAAATAGGTAAACTGATAAATTGCTTTTACCACCCCAACCCCAGTTTTTGTGCTCTACACCAAACCTACACATTTCTCTTCTTGCAATGTACTTATTGCTCATTGTTATTCCTTGGACGATCTAAATGTAATGCCTGGTTGTCCAGAGGACAAGCAGAAAAGAATCTTTGAAAACTTGCCCTTCCACTGCTATTTGTTACCAGTAGACTCAATTCTCTGGTCAATATTTTGTTTGATAAATTGGTAGATAGCTTTAATGCTATAATTTAGTGATATTTTTACATGTAATTGCTTCATTGATTGATAGCTCGGAGTGGATGTGGGTTTCATGCATAGGTCTACAAAATGAGTTTTCAAACAGAGTAACTCATAAGGATGTTTCATGTGAATAACATCTCATTCGACGGAAATGCCAGGATGCTCTTGTCAAAAATTAAACTTATTGGGCATAATTGGCCTTATTAAAGGCATTGAAGACTCGCCCCAAAACCGCGTGCCATGCTCTGAAAAAGTTAAGTTTCCGTTGCTTGCAAATGACGTTTTCTTCTTGTCGCTGCAAAATGCAGACAGTAATGAAACAAGATACCTTGTTATCTTTAGCTGGACCTGACATGTCCACGCTGCTATGTACACTGTGTTGTGGGTATTGACCGCAGCTGTATGTACTGACTGTACACTAGTGTCTAATTACCGACGGTAGCAAGCTGTTTGTGTATTTTCTGGGATCGATGGTGGTGTCTAACACTTCTGTTACACCTCATTTGAAACTAGGTCAGATTACCGGCATGAGACGTTTCTTTGTGCGCGAGTCTTCACACCCTTTGATGTCTTTAGAAATGTTTCGTGTTTCTTGAGATTTCCACATTCTTACATTATGCAGACTCCAATTATTATGATTGCTGACTCCATATATTACATTTCTTACCTTACTCAGACTCCATACCAGAAACTGGTTAAGAGGATGACTCGATTTTTCAGCAGCCTGGACACTGAGATGACAAAGGAGAAACTAACCCTCATTCTAGACAAACTTAGATACACATGGAAAAATCATCATTCTAATCAGGTAATATATGGATATGTATTTTATCAAGTATTCTATTCCTTTGGGACAATTTCCTATTATGCTAATACCATTCTATGCTGTCCTCTCGTGTCATGACCTTGAAAAGGTGAAAAGAATGCCCCCCCACCTCCCTGAAAAAAAAGTGGTGTCACTATGAAATCAAACATCAGCAGATATCACAAAATGGGAGCTGGTCCCTGACATTTTAAATAGCAATATTCCTCAATCGTAGTTGGGTCTTTTGTTAGTTAATTGTTGCAGTTTTACAATCATAAAGTTCTCTAGCATTGACAGTGAAGATGTTGTTTGGGTTAGCTTAAATATTGCTTCTTCCTTAGTACTTGCTGTTTGTATCTAGCATTGACAGTGAAAATGTTGTTTGGGTTAGCTTAAATATTGCTTCTTCCAT
>KN882390.1:11806-38689 GCA_000934455.1 Apostichopus parvimensis | reverse complement strand
TCCTTCCGTCACCCCGTGCAGTCACCCCGTGCAGGAGATGCCGTCCTATGAGAGGGGTCTAAGGGGAGGGGGTGAGAAAGTTTTATTTTTGTAAGGTGCACGGCTTAGATGCAAAATGGTGCTATCCTTGGCAAAGCTTTGTACTGATTATATGTTTGGAAATTCTCATTCTTTAGTGAATGTTTCTAAAATTGTTTCCCATTTTTTGTTTAAACTAAGACCGAACAGATTATACTTCTAAACGGCTACATTTTGGCAAAAATAACGGATACTTTCCTGTATTTTGGGGCAAAACATTATAGTAATAATGAGAATCGGGGCCCCTTTCCATGTGGCTACCCCAACCCATCCAAACGGTACCTAGCCCATCCGCCCTCTTATATTTGGTGGGATGGCTGTGGCAAGTCATTCCCCAAGCATGGTACCCGAGGCGGACCGTCCCACGTTTAATAAGCCACCGGTATCAGTAACAAGATTTATATTTCAAATATGTTACTTGTCGGAGAAACCTTCTCAAATGTGCACCAAGTTGAATAATGTTTTCAACTGAGATGTTCGTGAAATACTTTTACAATAAATACCAAATACACCTGAACATTTGTTGCCCAGCTGTCTATGTCGATGATGGTACCTGATAACATCTATGCAAGTTTAACAGCCTTGGGATTTGTAGTCTCTTAGTAACAGTGAAAAAAACTGGTCCAGTCAGTTTATCGTGGAATTATCTTTTACCATTGTTTAACATTTTAAAGCAATAAGATATCGATAGTATATAGACACCGATATATATCACTTGAATCTATTTTCCAATTGTTTAAGTTTCCTTACAGAGCCCAAGACATATTGACATCCCATCAGAAAAGAGCTTTGATTCAGAACTAGTTGATATCAACTGAACAGACGTTAGTTTGGGTGTATATTTTTTATATACAATTGGCTAAGGCGTCGGACTCGTGATCCAAGGATTGCTGGTTCGATTCCTGCCTAGTTCATTACGTTGTGTCCTTTGGGCAAGATGCTTTATCTCACTTGCCTCTTTGCACCCAGGGGTTAAATGGGTACCTGTGAGGTAACTTGTCATTGGGCGCAGTATATAATTGCTGCCGACTGGAGGGATTGTCTCTGGGACAGGTTAACATTGACCAGGGGTAATAAACGTCTGTAAAGCGCTTTGAGAACTATCGCTGGTATAAAGCGCTATATAAAAAGCAAATATTATTAAATATTATATATGATGCGAAAAACTCTAATGCATAAAATCTCAAGAATAAAATATGCTTTATGATGCCAAGCTGCCGATTCCAATGTCAATTCTTTCCTTTCCTCTTTTTTTGCAGGATAAAGTAACAACAACATATTTTAGAAGAAGCGTGATTTAGAAGTAGCTTGGTGTACAATTTCCAAGTGTCAGGAGAAAGACTACCGGAATATATTAACCTATTTCGAGATTTGGTTCCATTTCTTGGTCGTCTCGAATAAGTTGCCTTGTTGACAATTTTTTATCAAATCTTGTCAATTTTGAATTCTCTCTTTGCCACTTCAGCTGAAATTGATCTTTCGAGATTCGTGGAATTTTGGAAATAAAACAGCAATTTAACAACAACAGCAGCCGCAACAGAAAGGAAGAAGTAATACTAAAAATCTAGAAACCAGACTTCGCAAAAAAACAGAGATCTGAAATATTATCAGAATTCAAAATCGCCAGACGTTTGTTTCATCGACTTAACATTTTTCTTTATATATGGACTTATACAAGATGGAGATGAACGGAACAAATTGCGAAGGTGATGAATGTTGGGAATTTACTGATTATGGACAAAGGATTTTGATCGGTTGTCTGCTTATATTAATATCGCTGTCAGGAGTCTTTGGCAATGCACTCGTCATTTTCTCTGTCTATGTTTCGCGTAAACTGCGAAACGCTACCAATGTGTTCGTGGTTAACCTGGCTATTGCGGACTTGGTATCATGTTTGGGTATCGTGTCTAACATAATCGCTCTTCTCTCCAGGAACGGTTGGCCGTTCGCTAATTGGATATGTGCAGTCTCCGCGACCACATTGATGACGTGTGTAGGTGTCAGTTTATACACCCTGGGAGTAATCTCAATTAATCGGTTCGTACTGATCACGAAAACTATCGCAGATTACCAGAAGATCTTTGGCTCTAAGAGAAACATTATTATATGGCTGTCCTTCATCTGGATCATTCCTGTATGTGTGGTCAATGTACCTATCATTGTAGGCTGGGGTGAGGTGGGCTATAATCAGAAGTACCATTCCTGTTCCGATCTATCGAATACCGAGTATGAACATCTCTACGATATGATTATCGGTCTCGGTCTTTTCCCTATTCCACTCATCACGGTAATAGTGTGTTACATACGCATCTACGCGCATGTCATTAAGCATGCGCAGAAGCTAGCTACCCGGGAAGACTCTGAAGTAGTCTCTACGCCAGCAAATACACAAAGTGTAAAAAATGACGAAAACGGGTAAGTTTTAAAACATTTTCGTTTTTCATTATCCCTGAATTCGCATTTTCCCTGCAATATGACGTATATGCAAATTTCCAGATAAGACATTATCACTGCATGAATATTCATATACTTCCTTCATGATATTTCCTCCATCATTTTCTTTTACAGCAATGAAGTAAACCAATTATATATTTATAAAAAAAAGTTAATTAAAATAATAATTACACGTAATGCAGTAAAATTTAAAATCGACGCCACCTTTATAGTGAGGTACCTTTGAATTATGTTATCATAATGCCAAGTTTGATCTCATTTATATTCAAAACTTGTTGAAAACCTGCGATCATCTGTAAGGCGTTAACCATAACTGTTTGCCTGCTGTATGAAGTTTAAACTTCTTCTAAATTTTTAACCCGCTCTCGTTATCCTCTCTGTAATGTGTCAGAAATAGGAAACTAAACCAAAATGTGTATGCCATAAAATAAAATGTTTATGGACCTGTAAATATCTCATTATTTGCTCATACAAATTATGGAATAAAATATAAATAAAAATATAAGGTATCAACTGGAATAGTTTCTTGAAAGTTTAATGTTAAAGTTTTTTAGAAGATTTTGCTTACTTATATACGACATTATGATGATTTCAAATCACACATATAATATAGCATACCGACCAAATTTGTTATTTCGTTGTATACTATGGAAACATGATCAATTATGACACACAGTGCTATTATACGATACACAATAGGCATCGAATAAGTTAACGCTGTAAAAAATCTTACGGAGAAAGTGTTGACGATATAATTAAATTAGAGTTTTCCTAGCTTCGAGAAGCCGTCTCAAATGTGTGTCGATAAATCAAATACGGACAGACACTTATCATCCTTGACAGTGGGAAGGGAGATAATAATGAAAAGTATAAGAAAATGAAGAAAAAAAAGTGGGCGTTATTATGATAATTATTATGACAAGGAAATAAAAAACATAATGGGAAAGTCTTGCTTGGGATACTTTCGAAACATAGAATATGCCCATAAAATGAGTGAACAACGGAAAAAAGAAGGAAGTTAGAAATGAAAGTGAAATAACACTTTTTTGGGGGGATAGAATAAAACATGAATGTCGATGGAGATATACTTGGACGATGTTTCCGCTACCAACAATGCACTTCAAGATCTCTTTGGTTAGCATATAGGCTGACGCAATAATACAGGTATATAGTTATTATTTAGGGTGTATTGTGATTATGATATGAAGATATACTTTACGTGCTGCATTGTCTCTTAAAACATTATTGCTGCTTTGAAGTAGCAATGGGTATCGTTACCAGTGGCTGGCAAAAAAATCGGAGGGAGGGCGGAGGGCAGGAGAAACCTCAATCTTCCAATCGGGGCGTAATTTTTACATTTAACATGAAAGAATTAGACTTTTCACCCAGATCCAGGACGTCGTGAGAATCCAGGGATTGTTAGGATGTACACCCTTCTTTCAACTTCCAGAAAAATATAAAAAGTATCAAAACCTTGCGTTCAGACCTAAATATCGATCTAATTAATTGTCTAAGTTGGCCACAGAATGTACCATTTGGCGTCTAAAATGTTACTATTTTTGTTGTTGTTTTTTTTCTTGGGGGGGGGAGGGGGTGGGGCGTGTAAACCCACAGACTTTATGGATGGAACACACCCTCCTTTATATAAATCCTTGATTCCGCCTCTAGTCCAGTCATAAAGGTCCATGTGCCTACCTAATTCAGTTGGTGGAAACATATTATTTGTCTCACCCATACCGTATAAATCATGTACACGCTGCAAAGAGCCATATATGTCAAAGGTCAGGTTGGGTCACGGGGGACAATTAAAACACAGGGCCCCATTTTTTCATACTTTCCATATTTGCCATTAGTTTGTTATCAATCTCCATGACTAAAATTTTATAATAGTTCTTTGTTGGACGATATTCATATTTAAGTCTTGATAGGGGATCCCTGGTTGACGAGTTTGACCCGAACAATCAAAGAAAACTTGATAGCGTAACCTCACAGGAACTACAGCATGCACTAAACAAGCCTCTCTGTAGCCATCATTAGCCCTGTCAACCAGGGTGGCGGGGAAGGGGTGGGATGGGGGTCAAGTTGGCTACAGCCCTGGGGTACCTCAGAGTCCGAACTAACCGATAATAAATTTCTGTAGTACAGGGTGAGGTGTCATATATTGATAAATGTAAATATTGAAATTGTGATAGAAAAAGGTCATAGGGATACATGTATGTATACGTTACATATGGGTTCAGCACACTGAAAACTACATCAAATGTATGTTGGAAGTAGGTATAAATTACGTCCAGGTTTCAGCACATTGAAACTGTTTCAATTTTCTGTAAATGTAATTCTCATAATGTTGGTTACTGTATATTGAGGTTCAAATCGCAGAGTAAAAATAATTTTCAAAGTGATTAAATTCTCCGAGGGTGGTCTCAGCAAAATAAATCTAAAAGATTTGGTATAAGTGACTTGTTTGGGAGTTTCTAGTAACGAGTGGGGGGGGGGGGGGTTGCTATCAAAATTGATTATGTAAGCCCACAAGCAGTGACAATTGAATGCGCGCACCAAATGATTGCGCGTCGAAATCAGACCATAAATGATGAAATTTCTCTATCACCCTTTTCGTTGTTTTAAACATTGAGTGTGGATGAAAATAAGGTACTTTTTATCTTATAGGTGACAATTTCCTGCGGCAAAGCTAATATTTTTGCAAATTGTCTGAAATATTAGACCGGGCAATTGAAATAGGATCTCTCTGAAGTCATATTTTTACAGCCTTCTAGACCGTAACTATTGGTTACCGACTAACGTGCGGGGCGCCATAAGGACTATGTGTTATGACTAATAATGACCAATGTTTATTGGATGATCTTTTTACATATTTACCTATCCAGTACAATTGTCCATGTTTGAATTCTGTATGAACGACATGTCTCATGATGAAAAAGTCTACATTTGTCAATTGTTATCTACAGTTTCACTTTCAACGACACTTCCGTCAGACTTAAAAAAGATCTAAAAGATCTTTCGCAAATCACTTCTCTTGAAGAAGTAAACAGGATTTGTGAAGGAGGACAATGTAAATGCACTGTATGTATATGTGTACCGTATGTACACACACGATCGCGCATACACAGCGATTATTAACATCGATATGGAAGTTTAATGAAGGTTTTTTACTTTCTTTTCTAATCTTGTCAATCAGACTACATTAAGCTACAGAATGGTTATTCCTTGCCACAGTCCTTTCTGCCTAATAATTCCCTCAATTCCACATGACATATTAAATTATTTGTCTGTAGGGCAGAGAGAGTGGTGAGCAAAACAATATTAACTGACGGAAGGCAGCATAAGAGGCCAACTTATTGTTACCCAGAAGAGTCTGGGTGAGTTTGTGAGTGTGGGTATATAATAAATGTTGGCTGCGAGGAATTATCTTTAGACGGACACTAAGTCTAAAGATAGTACCTTATGCATATATCCAGACGAGTTTGTATGAGCTTGTGAGTGTGGGTATACAATAAATGTTGGCTGCTATGAATTATCGTTATCGTTATATATCGAGAGTGAGTGGTAAGGGATGGTGGGGTGAGGTGGTGACGGAGACGGAGACGGGGCAGGGAATGGTATATTGTCCAGTAAAAACTACTTTCCGTGGCAATTCAATTGAAATTTATGTCTTGTATTATAGTATCGAAACAAAAACCTGACACAGAGTACTGTAAAAATAACATCATATATAGGACACTAGAAAACAGAGGTAGGTTTAATAAGGCTATTGACAATAAAGAATAAACATTGCTAAATATCAATACAACAAAATAACATAATACGAAGGACTATAGAACAGAAATATGTTCAATAAGGCCATTGACAATAAAGAAAAAAAAATCAAAAAAATCAAATCAATTCACCAAAATGAGAGACAAGAAAATGGAGAGCACAAAAGTAAAAATGAGAAGACAAGTAAATATGAGGAAAGATGAAAAAAGCAAGGGAGAGACAGAGATGAAGGAAGAATTTAGGCTCGGGAAGAGAAAAGAAAGTACAACAAGAATAATAAACATTCTCAGTATGTTGTAGTGACTATGACACACAGTAACGTACATATTTCTACACACAGTGAATAAGCGACTCTCAAAGTGATTCTCTCAAAATAACGATCCTTCTTTCTAGCGACAAAAGATGAGTTTCTTTCAATCTATTGCATATGTAGCGGATCGAAACCGTCAAATCTATATTTCCATTTATAAACCTATATAAGTTAATTCTTTATTAGTGATTAAATCAGGAAGTGTGCTTTTTTTATTTTGCGAAAAAGTTTCGGTTTAAATCGATCATTCTAGTTTTATATTTCACATCCAATAGTGTATGTTAAAACAATTCTCGTGTCATCATAACTCGGTTTCACAGTCTGGCTGTTATCGGTTTATATATAGTCTATGTCAATTACGAAAGAATGTACTTTTCTATACATCAGAAACTCAGTTGGAAAGAAATTCTGTAGGCCTACTATCGTTGTTCCCTTTTTAGGTTTACTAAACGTGTCATGCATACATAATGCACAATAAAACTGACAAACAAATAACTTGTAAATTACTGTCACGAGCTTCCGCGTCTATTATATCTCTTCACTTCTCTTCTTACTGATATAACACATCATATATATATATATAGCTATGGCATAGAGTATTAGGCGGGTATTAGCATATTAAAATTACCTCGCATGCAGACTACATATAAAAGAAGAAAAGCATAGAACGCCAAATGCGCATTAATGGCCTTTAATGCTAGATAGAAACGCGAGCGCGACATTATACAAACTTTGTGATCTTTACTTTTCATTCTCAGCATTCGTTATGGCTTTAACACAGGAAATAAAAAATTGTCATCATGAATAACGATGATCGTTAAATTGATTTTGGAGACAAACTGGGAGATATTTAGACTGAAAATGTTAGCTTCTCATCGGCAGAAGTTCATTTTCAGTCACGTGTTGAACAATGACCATCACGTGTTATTTGAGCCATGTTCCCTGCCAGCCGAATAGTTTTTAAAACTACCCCTATAGCTCATACAGTTTGCATTGGTATAGCACTTTCACTTCCGTTAGTGTGTTTATGGTTAGAATCTCAGCATCCTATTCCGTTCATCAGGAAATGATTTGCAACCTTTATTCTACTTTGGGCTAAATATCATATTTTCCTCGTAGCTTATACTTGACATCAAAATACAATGAAAAACAACCGAAGAGTCGCTGGTACAATGTCAACTAGAAACTTAATTTGCAGGTAGACAAGAGCCTCTTTGAACATGATACTTTGTCATCTAGGAGACATTCAAGTCGAATCCATGTCTGTCCGTCTGTCTGTCTCTGTACGAATATTGTAATTTAAATAACGTCACAGAACCTGCCAAGTCTTATCTCTAAGCTCCTATTGCACTATGACATATATCCACGTTGAGAACTTGCCATTAATTTCTGAGTGTCATGAATAATTGTTCTCTTCGAAAAGTCCCACAAAAATTGCTGACGTATCAATTTCTAGCGGCATGTGCATAGTCGAGGGGGGCAACGGAAGGGCAAGGGAGGGGCAAGAGAGAAACAAGGGAGAAGCAAGGGAGGGCAAGGGAGGGGCAAGGGAGAGGCAATTAGGGAGGGGTATGGGAGGGGTATGGGAGGTGCGGGAAAGGAGCTATAAAGAGTGCAGCCCGAGGTGAAATAAGGGGTAACCCTATGGGTAAGAATAGCTCAAGTCCGGGTTCCCGCCCGTAGGAAATTTTTAATACGCCCATGAATATTCCACGAATAGAATGTAGACTTCAAAAAGCGGGACATTCAGATGATTTAATTGTACGTAGGTCTAGAACAATTGATTTACCCCCTTGCATGCATGTACGGTGGCAATTTGTCGAATAATCACTTTGTTATGCTTTGTGATAACCTGAGAATTAGTTTCCTGTACATAATTTATCGGTAATATCAAATGAAACTGTGTAACAATATATGATCTTGAACTTGAAGTTAGTACAGAGTTGTAAACGCAACTTGCAATTTTACAGAAACAAGAAATAAAAGTATAAAATATCCGCAAAACTTCCACAAAATAACACATAATTTCATAGTGAAATATGAGAGCCCTACTTGTTTATTCTTTCATCTATTTTCTTATTTTTCTGTCAGATACGGAATAAATAAAGGCCAGAAGGTCCGAATGGAAAATAAACTTGTTCCTTAAAGGACGAGTGTTGATAAACTACGTGACTTTTATAGTCCTAAAATTAACTTTCAACAGCTTATATTAAAAGAAGAAAAGGGCAAAAGAATAATAATTTTTTCAGTTTCGTGGTGAATAAACTTGCATCGCATCTAAAATACCTTGCAGCATTTTGTCCTAATCCAGGGTCGAGTTTCATTTATCTGACTACCAAACTGGATTATGATAAGAAGAGACTAGAGTCGTTGACATGGACATTATATCTCCTTGATTGACGCTTGTTCGGCGTTGTTGATCATTTCAGAAACGATTATTTTGCCAGGGATGATAAATTTACACTTTTTTATATCCTTGATAGAAGTGTCTCGATCAAGTATAACTCCTCTAGCTATGTTTCCGTGACTTTATAATAAAATAAAATGATATAGTGTGGATGGTCATGGAGAACATCGACGATTTGAATTATCTCTTTTTCAAACAAGAGAGGGGAGAGAGAGAGAGAGAGAGAGGGAGAGAGAGAGGGGGAGAGTTTGCGAGCCAAGGTCACCAGAGGCGCCGGCTTTGTCCGGTTAGGGTGGGGGGGGGGGAGATTAAATTAAAATTAAATTAAGGCTGGAGAAGATTTATGAGAACTTTTGAGTTTTGTTCTTGGTAAAGGAGAAATGTAACTCTTTCCAAAGTATTTGTTATCTTATGCAGAAGGAATTGTAGCATGGGAAAGGTGGTGTGTGAGATTAGTTGAATGGGGAAAGCGTGTTAAGAGGACGAGGGTACGTGTGGCGGGCGGGGGTGGGATATTGATTAACAAAAGTTAAAGAAGAGGACTCCTCAGTGAGATTGTAAATTTCTAGAAGTAAATCGTTTCTTCTCTGTCAAACGTCCAAATATTTTTCTTTTTTTGTAACAACTATAAAGGGTGAATTATCGCTGTGATTAATTATGATCTCAATTTTTTTTGGAGAATAGAATTAGAAGGAACTCATTGCTTTTAGTGGGATGGGAAGGGGGTATGCTGGGGGGGGGGCTGTCCCGTCCATTCACATTCAGCTTTATTAATCCCCATCATCTGCACTGCCATAAATTATACGTTTTTCAAATAATAATCTCGAATCATTTTCTGTTAGAAATCATTGTCATATTCAGTGACTAAGTGCTAAGATGTGGTTTAAAATTTTGAAGAACAAAAAACAGAAAAAAATGCAGATATGACGTCAAGTCTCGTGTAGAATATTTTCGATTTGCTGGCAGGCATACATCAGTATACAGCATGGAGATAATTTACGAATCGATATAGGGATGAATCCTGAGGATAAATGTCACATTTTCTTTAAATAAATTATGAATACTAACAGGTTATGTACTACCTTGAAGCTCTCCAATTTATATGCTAACCATTGATGCTGAAGGGGGGGGGGGGGGGGAGTTTTAAGTGAGAATTTGTCAATATTCTGTCAACACTTCTACTCAGGAACTGATCATGTTTTTAACTACTTGAGCAACCTGATTTGCGGAAAAGATTATAAATTGTTATTAAGCTCTCTTAACTTTAACTATAAAAGCTGCATGTTTATCCTCCATGCTTTAGACGTCGGTAGAATATGAACGCCGCGGCACACGTTGCTGCTATGGATTTCAGTGAGAAACTCATTAATTTTAATGTTAAATCTAATATTACTCGCGTTAGTCATTTTGAAATTCGCCATTTCCGCATTATTCGATTTTCTCTACATATCACTGTTCCTAGGTAAGTCTCCCGCCCACACCCCAACCACGAAATAATAATACTAATAATAATAATTAGGTAAACAAATAAAACATAAAAATGTCTCGAAGTCTCAATCTCATATGAAATAACGGTTACCATCGAGTTAAGCAATTAGTTAAAGACTAGTTATAAACAGGATAGAACATCTTAAAGTGATGGTATTTTCATAGGAATTTAAGAGTGGAAAGGACCGGAGAAAAATCCGTAGCGACCTAAGGGGGATTGTTAGGGGGTGTTGGGAAAGAATGTTACCAGTTTGTGTAGGCTTGGTCAATTAGAGTGTGTATATTGAGGAGACAGGTAAGTATCGTCATTTGTAAATTCCAAACCAGTTATGATCTCCTTTTTTCCCCCTTCTTTTTATTTCTTCTGGGCATAAACCATTTGGAACATGTTCACCTGAATACCAGTTTGGTATCACAAGGTAGAACTTGCTATTTAGAATCCGCAAATCAGTCAGCCTTATATATAGCTATTATATATAGCTATACAGAGTTTCAGTGTGATAGTATTCAATCATTAAGCATTAGAACAACCACACGCATCAAACTCGTAAAAAGCTCTCGTTTTATGTATTATACAATATATGTCTAACGTTTCTAGACGGCTTATAATAGCTCACAACCTTCTCACTGTAATAATATGTGCGTTTTGTAATGTAACGTAATGTCATGTAAAATTATGTGCGTACTGTAATGTAATGTACTGTAATGTAATGTAATAATATGTGCGTTATGTAACGATCATAGGTATGTGATAATGTTGATACGTTTGTACCTCGATTTTGCCATCGTTGCGACTATCCAGGCACCTTGACTGTATTGTTAGCTTTAATTAATTAATTAATTATTGATCAAAAATATGCAAGTTTTCTTTTGATACTTCCTGAATTTTAAAATGTAAACAAAAAACATGTTATCCTTCCAGGTACGCTGTCTGCTTTTAGTTTTGATTAATGGACAAATTGATCTTTATTCTATTTTTAAATTTTCCGCAAACGGCCGGCAAGTTCTATTTATAGGGTTGTGGAACTTGTTGAAACTTTCAATGCGATAGACAACCCTGGTAAAAACAATCATACTCGAAATGTTTCGTTTTAAAACTTTCATCAGACCGAGGGGTGGCAGGGAAGGTTCGAATCTGAAGTTAGAGGGATGGGGGGGGGGCAGTGGCGGAGCGTCCATACAGTCAGGGGGCGTATGCCCCCTCCCCCTGACGGACTCAAATGGACTGCTGGCGCCCTTTTCAGCTTTTTACCACTTTTTACTTATTCGCGATTATATACTCTTTTATTGCGCTCTCATCTACCTATTGACATTTGTCACATTTTGTTGGCGATGACACCTATTTATTCTTCGTTTATCTGCAAATTAGCAAGGCCAGGAAAGGGTCATTTCCGGCGATCTAGGAAGCATCTTTACTAAAAAAAATTCTGTACGCTCCGCGCCAACTTGTGGTGGCGCTCAACTTAGATAGTGTCGAAAGCGCCCCTACAGACCATTCTCGCCCCCCTTGACCAATACCCCTAGCTCCGCCACTTGGGGGGGGGGGTTGGGAGGCGGTGTGAAGAGGCTGGAGGCAAGAATGTAGGTTTTCGCAGAGTAGTTTGACAATGAATTGAGTGGCTAACCACAAAGCGATTCAAAAGTGAATTAAGAAAAAAAAGGATAAATCTTATAATACACTTAATAAAAACTTGTAAGTCCTGTTACCTTAGAATTTTAGTTTACAAAGAAAGGCACTCTCCTTTAGTGAGCAAGAATGTCCTTTAATAATGTTAACGAAACTTTTAAACAAAGATTAATTCTCCCTAAAGTAAGAAAGGGAACTCCTTATGAAAAGATAGGGGTTAGGGTTAACCCTTATGACAAGGTGTACTCTTTATTGGACTGTAGTGTTTGGGTAATGCATCTTTGAACAACGTGTTACTGAATCAAAATAAAAAAAAGGAATAGTTAGATTATCTTACTTTATTTGCTAAAGGACGTGCTTCGGTTAAATACATTTGTATTTTGTTTTTGTCATTTCAGAGTACATTCGACGTCGTCATCAAATGGAAACAACGTTTCAAGCCCGATCTCCTCTGTCTCTGCTTCTACAAAGAGGGCGACATTTGCATCTCAGCGATCTACGACAGCTAGCGGTCGTCGTGTAATGCGACGTCATCGCTCTATCAAGACTTACCTCTCAAAGAGGCAAATCGAAATCACGAAGAATCTTTTCTATGTTCTCTGTGCGTTCCTCATTTGCATAAGTCCCTACTTGCTCGTCTTATTATTGGATGACAAACAAGCGGCGCCATTTGTACCTTATGCTGCCACCATTCTCATGTTCAACAGCTGTATCAACTGGGTGATTTACGCGACAAAACATCCTTACTTTAAAAACATTTTCAAAGCCATACTTCTGTGCAGATGGAAAACTATACCAGAACCCATTGACTCGGTACGTGAGGGTAGACTTCTGTGTATGAACTGCCGCTGAAGGGATGCACAGATGGTGAGAGGGGTGAAGAACATAATATTATGGAACGATATGATCATCCTATGGCGTTTGTCTGTACTTGTATATGGTGTCAGAAGTGGGAATATGCCATCAGTCATCTACTGCATATCATGACTGTGTATGACGACCTATTTATCCTTACCAAGGATTGGACATTACAATATCATGTGGACTTGCCAGACGAAACTCTTAATTCTGTAGCTATGGGCGAATGCAATGCAGAAGCATGATGCTTATGATGGTTAATATGAATGTGAAATATCTATAGAAAAGCCATTTATTTTGAGGAATACATAAATCCTTCAAAATTACTGACGATCGTGAAGAAATAATGTCTATTGTGTAAGACTTAGTATGAATTAATGTTGGATAATGTTCTTATTGTAAGATTAGGCTAAGCCTTCGGTAGATTCATACAAACTGATGTAGTATACACAATAATTAAAGTTTGTTTCTCGAAGCCAGTTGTTTCGATTTTACAGCTGTTATAGAGATAACAATACTTCTTATTATGATACAGTCATATTAATACTTGGTAAATTATTTCAAATTCTGATACGAGGCATATAAAAGTACCATATTTATATTCTGCTTATTGCTCAGACATTCCTAATAACTGACGCATTTGGTGACGTCGACATTCCGCTATATCAGGAAATAATGGTCAACTATGAACCTTAAACTTTAGAGAAGTTTATAACCTTTCTAGGCAACAACCCTCGAATCTCGGATTAAACATTATCGATAACTATACCGTTGGACCTTCTTTCCTCTAATAAAATAGTTTTAGTTCTAGTCCAATAGACATAGGTTCACTTGTACCTAACTCTGATTTATTTCATTCTGGAACGATAGTAGGCTGAAATCAATTTGACTTGACTGATTGGTGCACCGCCGTTGTTGTATGGTTGATACAAACAAAACTCTGTTGAACTATTCAAACAGGTATTGACAAATAACATTTCATGGCATGATTTATAACATAAAGACTGTAGAGATGCCAAACATGTGTATCTTGACCAATGTTACCAGAAACTTACTAAGCTATGTCTCCTTAAGCTATGTCTCCTTAAGCTGTGTCTCCTTAAGCTATGTCTCTTGAGAAAACATTTGCTCTCTTGACGGGAGGACTGGGCGAGAGTCTAGGCCTGTGACGTTCTGCTGGGGTCCCATGGGATGGTTGGTAGCCTTCCATCCGTTATGAGGCTCCCTTAGCGGAATAATTTGGCGATCCCTGAAATCCGGACAAGAAGAAGACGATTTGGACGATTAATATTTTTGATCAATCTGCTATACCGACCTTGTATTCATTTTCTTAGATGTCTTAAAGGTTGTCCAACAAACCATGTGGGAAAATCTATAAAAAATTGCTAAATCGACGAGAGTCTTATAAGCATTTTCTTTTAGACATTTCATCCAAGTCGGAGAAATTTCCCACAATTGGTCAATTACAACAATCCATGTCCCAAACATATCCCCATTTTCTTACACTGTAAAGATCATTGATTATAACACTACAGAATTATCTTATAGAAGACTGAATATAAAAGTGAACTGAACCAATATTATATTAGACTAAATCAACATATCATATTCCCTCATATGGACTGTGTATCCACGCACTGTATCGCGCACGACTCTGCGTATACTGTACATGTGTGACATTTTAGTTTCGTATGTTCTGTATTATACGCAAACCTTTCTGTACATTGTGATAGATAACTGTATCAATAATACTAAGCTCCTGCGTGGAATCGATTGTAAATCAGTACAACTACTTTACATACAATCACGTCCATGTTTGAGTTCTATGTCACGTGTTAATTGTGTTATCTATCACATTATCTCTCTCATTAAAACTCTCCTCTCTATATGTATGAGACAATTTTGGAAATAATCCAGAATATAACAAGCGATACAGATGCGAGGATGCTCTGCTAGTTTAAGTTTTGTCCACCGGGAATACAAGAAGTGTTATCTTTTCGCGTTAGACAATAGTCAAACTGTCTTAATTACTTCCGCTTTTGCTTTCCTGGGTTCATCTGACTCCGGAAGTGTATCATAGGTCAAAAGCTATGATATCGGGGCTAGCTTATATCCTTTCACTGAAACAGCGTGAAAGCTGCTTTCTTGACACTTTCGATTTTGGTACTTAAACACTTCAAAGTTCATTGTGCGTTGCACATTTACCTTTTGCATAATATCCGACTACTTCATCACATACGGAGGTCCTGAGTAGACATGAGAAGACATTGGTAGAGTTATAGGCTACTGTGTCGGTATAAAACCACAAAACATAATAGAATACGACATTTGTCCAGTTGATGAGTTACGCTCACGTGACATCTTGAAGAAAATTGATCACATGACCAGCTGCTGCTTTGCATGTTACTGCGTTGCATGACATCATGTCCAAAATCAGCCGATTCACACAGAGATTATACAGTAACTACTGTAAATCTTAAAGTTTTGTACCACAGTAAATACTGGATCGTGCTGACAATTCTGATAAATCGGTAGCATGTGCTATTAAGTTTACCGTAAGAAAACTGAGAATATGTGTAATCCCAATAAATCCCAAACAACTGGATTTGTTGGAATTACACATATCCTCAGTCCTTACTGGCATCCTAATAGCACATGCTACCGATTTATAGCATGATCCAGTTCTTACTGCGGTACACAACTTTATATTAAGATCGAGTTACAGTAGTAACTGTGTTCTCTGTGTGCATCGGGTGACAAAATAGGATATTTGCCGAGTTCTTGAGTAACGAGCGCGTTTTACATCTTGACGAAAATTATCAAATTGTCGAGTTGGTACGCTGCATGTAAATGTACTACTCAACGAATTTCATTTTTTAAGTGCCATCATATACGCGCAATTAACACAAAGGGATTCTTGCAGGGGCACCAGTAAAAGTGAGGCATTACAAGACAGATATACTTCCATTGTTATTAACTATGTCGTACAGCAAATAAACATATTAATATTTTAATATCCCAAGAAAAACTTATATATAATAATCAAACTAAACTTATATCATTTACTAGAGTGATTTTTCCAAAAATGTTAAAAACCTTAAAAAAAACATATTTATTGAGTAGACCGTTTGCAACTTTGAGGTAGAGAATTAATAAAAAAAATACAGCGTTGCCTCAATAAGTTAGCAGTCTGTAGTATCCTAAATATATATCTATAGCTAAACGAGAACAATTGTTACGTTATTTCTGCAGCAATGATTGATCACAAAAGTTAGTATAAATATCAAAATCATTTGGAGTTTATTACCATCAGCTAACCATGGCCAATAGAAAACAAAGGAAAGGGAAAACAGTATATTATTCTGGCACATTTCTCATTTTCTTTCCTCGTAATAATTGGTGCATGTTATTTTTGTTATTTTTTTTTCTTCAAAAATTGTAATTATTATGCGAGACTTATCTGTATAAAAAAAGTGTAAATAAATTTCATAAATGGAGCTGCTATACTTTTTGGAAAATATTGTGTTTTGTTTGTGTTTCTCATTGCACTGGTTGCACTTTTCAAACTTGTTTACTAACTTCCACCGTATAATTCCGAAATTCCGCACGATGCACTATGCCTATAGCGAGAAATATCTAGTTCCTGATGACGGACACACAGTGCGGAGTTTGGAGTAGTTTGTGGGTGGGGTTTGGTTGGATGGCTTGTAAGAGTTATACTATTTCTGCAATGTTTAACGAATATATGTTATTTTCTAATAGGAAAGACCCCCATATACCGCGCTATGACAGTCGGCTTCAACGATCACATTGCACGTCCCCCTACTTTTCTAAATCCTGTATCCGCCTCTTGAAAACCTATAAACTTATATATTAGATGATTACGAAGGGGATGGGGGGAAGGGGGCTATTTGGAAGGCATCAAAGTTTTGCTCAAAGTCATATATGTCATAATACAATAACAACATTTGCTTATACATGTGTGTGGTCGTAAGTAATGCGTGCGTATAACTGTTAAGGATACAAATGATGTTACATACTAGTCACGACAAATCCAATTTGGTTCATTCCCTTTAATATGTTATGGCCATAAAGATTCACAGACCCATCCAAAAATTACCGCTAGTTTCTAGCTGTCTTCTTAATGGTATAATACGTAACGACAACAGATAATAATAAACACATTTTCTGCTCTTTGTGTACCGTTTTAATGACCTTTTGTTATGTAATGACGAGAAAAACCACCGCTTGACATATTTGTACAGATTGGAGTAATGCAACGATAGAAAAGATTCGATTAACAAATAATTTTGAAATTCACCAAATGTTAGAAAAATATGAGCCGTTCTGCTAATCTTTTGATTATATATATTTTTAGATATTCTCTTAAACACCTTCTCTGACTACAATCTGTTGATCGTTATTCACGTAAAGTAGCTAGAACTAAAGTTACAGAATCGTTCGGTTTGTATTCCTGCAGGGATTTACTATAACAAATACGTGGCGCTCTTTGCAATTTAGCTGTCGATAGAAGCTCTTTGCAATAGGGGTTAAATTCGTTCACGAATGACTTCTGTGGATTACATTAGATGCATTGATCTGTTTCTTATTGCTTATTACTCAACCACCTTTCTATTCCTTATTGAAAGTTATACAAAAAATGGTTAATATTTTACTCCATCTATACGTTTGTAAAATACCAACTTTGTCATTCATTATAATTATGCAATATATTTTTCAGCCTGTTCAATAATACGGCCACTAATGGACAACGAATTGGTGAAATGTTACTCATTTTTTTCAATGTTTCCGCTTTTTGCATCCTTCCGTCCTACATCCACTCCACCCACAATAAATAGAACCATCTATAGGTATGCTAATAGTACATTTAAGGGTGCCATCAACTTTAAAGGTATAGTAACATGTTGAGGAAATTTAAAGTTAATGAAAGTCTTCATTGCGTAAAGTCTTTAATATTAATAATTTAATATCACTCTTTAACATCACTTCATTAATTAATTTATTAAATTATTAATATTAATTAATAAATCAATTGATAAATCACTTAACTAATTAATTCACTCATTCACTAATTCATTAATTCATATATGCATTCATTAGTTCTGTCACTGCAGAGTATATTGACTATTATGACTAAATTGCTAACATTCAAATGAAGTAACCTAAACTAAAAATTAAACTCTTGAGGGCTTAACAAGTAGATTACTCCATAAATGAAAAAGCAAAACGAAGAAACAAGCAAAGAAACACCCTACATGCTGTTGTGGAAGATGTTGCGTTAGAGAATATAGCTTTGCGAAGGAACATCGAATAACGGTTCAAGCTTAATAAAGGCAGGCATCTCTACCTCAGGCTGTAGGAATATTTACATAATATGTATTTATATATTTCCGTGGAAGATTTAATAACAGACGAATTCATTACTCAAAAGGCTGTTTCAATTTACGACTGGTCAATTAGTCTAAACAACAAGTATTTCATTTTTCAAATGTTAAGCTTTTGGCAGTGAAGTGTCGTCCACTCTCTATTTAAATGTGGACGAATTATTGGCGAAACCTTAAGAGTAGTCTGGTTAATCCAGTCAATCATTATGCATAGGATTGTGTGTTTATTTATTTTTTTCTGTCTGTAAGTCCTTCTCGGTAGCAACTGGTCATAAATATAAGACATATTAAGAAATTATATAAGAAATTATATAGTTTTAACTGAATAACGGGTACCCACCTTTATTAGCTTTAATTTAATAAAGCCATAAAGATCGGTTGTTTCAATCATCAGGGTTTCATTTCATACTATAATCGAAACTTTACAAGAGACATAATTTGATAATGGAGATAACATCGCCAAAGACATAGCTTGATATCATAATAATTAGAAACGGCGGTTTTCGTTGATCAGCAAAAGTTAAAAACAATTTAAAATTTATTTTCCCCCGTACAGAAAATCATACAAGACAACAGACAAGTCTCTTTAATTAAATTAAACAAATAAGAAATTCTTTATTTTTCATATTTACTTCACGCGCATAATCTCTCCTTTGTGTATGGCTTTTTAAGCACCCCAAAATAATCAATATTATTGGCAATTCATAATTATGGACGTTAAATATGAATGAAACAGACTGAGTTCGGTCAGCTTGTAGCTTTGATAAGCCAATGAGGCTTCTTCTTGAGTTCCTGCTTGAAGGAGGATCTAAAATACATACATACAATACATATATCATCGCGTTGAAAAATTGCAAAATGTACCTTACGACTGGGAAGGTACCTTTGTGCCAATCTCCATCTTCTAAAGCCCTAACACTGAAATTAACAAACGATCGATTTAAGGCAGTGTGTAGTTATGTGTAGCTCGTTAATATTCAAGGCTTAGCGTTGAAACAAAAGTGAGGTCCTTGACTGAATCGTCAGTTAAAATGAAATCTTTATCGTTGGATAATCTCCTCAATAATACATCTGTTCACTATTCTTGTCAAAATTGAAATGACCGATTCGAATGAGAAGCAGGTTAGCCCTTAATCAACAACTGTGGAACAAGGCATGAATAATTATGAATTCCATGCATTATAATCAAATGGATAACACGATGGTAGTAACTCAAAGAATAAACTAGAATAGCATGTATCTTCAAGGAAATATGCTTACTGCGTCTGGTTTAACGCAACTTTTCATGTAAGCGTGACCACTTGTGTCAGGTTACATCCACATTATTTATATCGTTTTGCATCTTTCAGTTTAACAGACCAACACTATACTGTCATACAAACAAAAAAGCAAGACGTAAGTAATTCGTACTTAGGTCAACACTATGTGATTAGACGTAACAATGAATAAAGGTTTAAAGAAACTGATTAGACATCACAAAGAAACAGAAATGTTACCAAATCCCAGCAAACCAAGTTTACAATATTTATTACGATCGTTTGCAATGAGTGAAGGTGGGAGGAGGTGTGGAAGCAAAGCACTCTTAGTATTAAATGTTCCTACTGGAATCTTCTCACGCTTATAGCTAAATGCCTACACACTTGTATCACATCGGTAGACTCAACAGTACCAATTGTCTTTGTTTCTGGTTTTTTTTATCTTGTTGAATTGTTAAGTGTATCTCATTTTCTACATTATGTGCCAAGTAAAATTCCCCCAAAATAATATCAGTATGTCCTTCCTCAGTGGTGGATTCAATGATTTCTAGGAAGAGGTGCCCAGGAGAAAAGTGCATTGAGATACCAAAGAACCTAACGAAACAGTTTGGTATAGCATTTCCATTATGTACGACCTTGTTTTACACCAACAATATGCTTCATCTAATCTTTAGTCCAAAGGGTGGATTCATTAGAGGTGGCCTGCAATTCCTCGGCCCTCCCCTGTTTCCGTTGCAGAACCTAATGGATATTGTTTGTCCAGTGATCTTATCAGGCATTTGTTGCCCTTGCAGCAGCTTTAATTGCCAGGCTCTTCTTCCAGTGGTCTATGTAAACTGTGAAATATGTTTTATATGATTTTAAGTGTGATAAAGTCTAACCTTGGTCAGTGAAACGTATATAGTGGTGTAACGGTGGTTTTATGAGCAAATATATCTCAACACTGTCGGTTCAAACACACATGTACACAGTTGTCATGATTTTGTAAGGAATAAAGCTTGCGGAATTGAAATTTACATGCATTCGGAATGAAAAAAAAAGAATCCATGGGTTAACAAGCATTAACAATTTTCACTTTGCGATATGACGGCATGATAAGATTTTTCTTATTTTCGTAATATCCTACATGTACTCAGAAACCGGTCCCCCCCCCCCCCCCAACAACCCGGGCTCACCATCCCGACGACAATGCACATGTTGTCGGAAACTTGTAGTTTCCGCGACGTCCGTCGCTCTAATCTGACGAATAATCATTTCGTTGGAGGGAAATGTTATAGAAATTTGCTCTCATAGTGATGCCCCTGAGTTAGTTCAATATCGCTCTTATTTATAAGTTCAGCATCATCTAATGTACAACAACAACGCAATGAAAAGTAAGTATGGATAATAAAGATTGATAAAATATTGTGTAACTAAGATCAGATGGGGTCAACAAGTTGTTCAAATGCCGACGTCGCCGCTAAGTAATATATATTCATACTTGGTTCTTCGCGTGACCCCGGCTGTTGTTTGCTAACGGTCAAAACCTGATTTCTCGATTTATTTACTCTTTTGATTTGCTTTACATAATTATTTACATTCATAATGGCAAAGGCTAGCATTTGCAGAAGAATAAATATTCACAGATATAAGTTCAAATACAGGAACAATTTAATACCATTTATGGTCAATTTTGTGAGGTATTTTTAAATCGTGCATCCGGTTACTAGTACGTTTAACATGACACCTATGGAACAAATACTTGATTAAGATGTCGTGTGCTAGTTTCTAAACCGAAATGTTAAGGTATAACAAGACTGGCAAAATAATGACAGATTATTTAAATATTCAATCTTCTGTAAAATGAGCATCTTGGCTAGCTTTTTTGTTGATGTTGTTCGTTGCCTTCTTTTCGATAAATACGCATAGGTTTGTTTGTATCTTTGTTTACAGAATTTGAAAAGTTTCTGGGCTCAGAGCTGGCATTTCAGCCTTGGATTATTCTGAAAAAAAATTGAATAAAATGTATCCACTTAAAGGTACATGACCCAGAAGAAACTTAATATCGACTGAAATAGTTTCAGCGCTCACAAAATGTTGAAATGTAATAGTTTATAACTTGCTTATTAGCTTTTTTCTAAGGAATATTTGTACGGTTGTGCAACATTTTCGACTAGCAAATTGTTTGAATGATTCACCGAAACGTTCAGAGCAAAATCGGAGATAGAAACTGGGATTTAAAAAGCCCCATTACTCGGTTCTCATAACAAAATGCTCAATCGTCGGTATTTTGGTCAACTTTTCCGGCAGAAGACGTTTTTTGTCTATTCATCACAGTTCCAACACAAGCGATTAGCACGAATAATCCTCCGATCAGTGATGTCCACAGTGGCATCATTTGAAAAACAATGATTTGCAATATAAATGCGAACACTATTTGCAAAGAAAACACTATACTTACAACTGTTGCTTTTTCTCTCGCTAATCCCAAGTACAAAGTAATTTGACCAACAAAGTAACTTAAACCAGCTCCCTGGGAAAGCCACCATTCTCTCCTAGATGGACAACTCCATTGACTTGTAGCTGTACATAAGATAATGCTTAAGATTTCCATGACTATAGAATTAGCGAAGGAAGATTGATATGGATGTATGCCGATTGTGGACTGCTTTCGAACGATAACAAATGATAGAGCCCCCCAAACTGCAACACCTAAGGCAAACACTGTTCCTAGAATAGCGTTGTTGCCCTCGATATTGTCTTCTGTTCCAAAGATAAAAGATGGACGTGCTATGAGCACAACTCCAGCCATAGCAAGAAACGCTAAAAGAAGATCAAGAATACGAAACGGTTCTTTCAAGATAATCCAACCCAATACACCTGTCAGAATTAGAGATAATTGAGAAATGGACACCGTGTCGCTAAAAACCATGTACTTGTAAGAAAAAGCAGAGCATAAATTAAGGCCAGTCAAGGTAATGCCACTGGGTAATAACCAAAGATATTGTTCCAAGTGGCGTGGGGGATGCATCTTTTTGGCTATCATCAAAGATAATCCACCCACCACTAAGACAGGGATCTTCATTGATGTTAGTTGAAAGGGGTTAACCGTAGTGGCGATAGCATCTACGAACGCTCCCGATACCGCAAAGAAAAAAGCCGAGATTAGAATAAGAAATATTCCCTCGCGCTTTCGTAGATGCCAGTTTAGCCTACCTAGGGCTGAAAGTTGAGGTTTCTTTGCTTGGTGTTCCTGTTGGTCATCCTGATTAGGG
The DNA here is from genome assembly GCA_000934455.1 of Apostichopus parvimensis. Taxonomy (NCBI): domain Eukaryota; kingdom Metazoa; phylum Echinodermata; class Holothuroidea; order Aspidochirotida; family Stichopodidae; genus Apostichopus; species Apostichopus parvimensis. The sequence goes on along the minus strand of KN882390.1, from coordinate 15,778 downwards.
ATGCAGTTGTCACAGGGTAACAAGGATGACGTGAGGGTAGCAAGATGGTCCGTTCCAACTTTGCTCTGACCATCAGTGTGAATAATTTCAACGGGTGTCACAGTCACGTCTGAGGATAGCCTTTCCTCTTTTCTGATATTTCCATCTATTTCCATATTTATTAAATTTGTTTTTTGGAAACATAAAAGAAAGTAAAGTACGCAATCTGCAATGAAAAATGGGAGTTAGGCGTCAAAAATAAGTTATTAGATACGAAGAACGAGATAAAATAAACCTACCATCAAAATAGTTATTGCTAGGCAAATTTTCAAGATTTGTTTAATTTTTAAAGAAGAATCATTGTGACATGGAATGTTCAGATTAACACATTTTTTGTGGTAAAGTGTGTTATACATGATGAAAGAAAAACCTTTCTGCAGCTTATATTCTTAACTTTATTTTAAAAATATACCGATCCCGTCAAAGTATCGCTTTATACATTAATGTGACAATGAATGAGTATACACCAATAACTATTTGTAAATGACACAAAAAAGTGTTAAAAAAGACACTTCCAAGAGTACGGTTTGGGTTTAATTCTATTAAAATAGTACACTTTAATCGATAAATTATTCTTTCAGATCATGAATGACAGAAAAAAACTCAAACCGCAGTAAAACATATCACTTGGGGCGAAACAGGAACATCTAATATGAACGATTCGAAGCATTTTTTTTCACCATCGGCAAACGACAGGCTGGAGTTTGTTCAATTGAGGTATAAAGTTCTGATGAAAATAGCTTATATAATGAGGCCTATATAGCAACCTTGTAGAACACCTGCTCTATATATCGCTATAAATAGTGAAATATTTGTTTTACAATTAGTGTTGAAGGAGGGCTAGTCCCACGGAGAATAACATGAATGAAATATCTCTTGATTAGAAATATGCTTACCGGTCTGGTCCTCCGTTCCTTTTAATGCGTCTATCGTTTAGTTATTGCACTTTGTTTGCAGCTTGGCAGTCGAGCACTACACTACACTACAAACGAAGGTGTGACTTCAAGCAGCCACGTGAAGTTAACAAATAAACATACACCATCACCCATCGAAATTCTTCTGCAATATTTTATTCGAAGGTTTGTATTTTCTTCTTGCGTCGAAAGAAATGTCAGTGAAGATGTTTCTTGAAATTTAAAGTTCTGACCAAAATCATGCCATGCATTCAAATGGCTAAAGGCCTACACACAGCTATAAACGAAAATGTCGCAGCCGCAGAGTCTTTTTGACTCTCAGTTCATAAGATCCTACTACAATCGAGATGACAGGGTCGATGAATTTGTATATTTGTTAAGATTGTCTAGATCATGCGCCATGCTAACTCAACAAAGTAGGCTAATGGTGTTTTGTGTTAAGCCAGTGTAATGTCAGATCTTACGCACATAGTATCAGCAGCCAAATCAGACCCTTTAACTGTCATGTCTCTGTGTAACTGTGTTAACTGTTTTTCTTGATTTTAGCTAGAAGGAAAATTCAACCCTGGACTGTACAAAGTATCACAATTACCACACCGTAAACCAGATTTTATTTACAAACGCTGACTAATATCTCGACTATTGTTGGCTTAATAAATTCGGTCTTGTCAATCGTCGTGTCTTTCAAATATTGTAAATGACGTACTTTGAACTGTGCATGATTTTTTTTTCTTCTTATTTAAGCAGTCCTGTAAGTGATGATCTATCTGAAGTTAGACACTATTTGACCTGGTTTTAATCAAGTTTTCAAATCTGGCTTAAAAACAGTTGTACCACGAATGGAAAGTACACACAGTTTTACTCCCAAATCAAAATAGACTTTTTTTCATATTGACGAACGATTGACGAAGTGGTAAGATATCTTCTTCTGTTTTTGCGAAAAGTGGAATGTAATCATCAAAAGAGTTACTTCCAGCGACATACTCCCCGGTTTCTGCTCTGTGTATATGTTGCCTACACGCGATTTACATAACCTGAAAAGAAAAGTAAATATGGACAAACATCAGATATTTGTTTGTGTACGAGCACTTGCTTGTAGGATTCATATATATCTATTATCCGCTGTTGTTACAACCGTCCACTTATCTCTCACGGTTTACAACATGAACTTAAGGATAACATTGCTTCAACGAACGATCCTGTTGTAGCTTTTCTCTAAACTATTATGGTAACTTTGGGAATACTCCTGACACGGGATTATACTACAGCAACATTCAGGCGAAACCTCTGCATATAGGTCATAGTCTTGGCCAAGTCGTTTGTAATACTCTTTTTTCTCGTACTTGCCCACTGTATTTTACATGCCTGAGAATCTGTACGATACAACTTATGCAAACCACAACATCTTTATTCATATTATTGTTACGGAAATTGCATGTCATGAGAGATCATGTATCTTACACAGCAATTAGCGACCGTCTCGCAGTGTACAAACCAATCTAAGGCCAAGTGATGTTCACTGCGGGAGGCAGGGCCTCAATAAGCAGTTTGGGGGAAGTGGCCCCAGTTGGCAAACCTGATTGGCTTCTTCGCTTTTCCGAAGCAAGTCTGCCAAATACCAAAGGAAACATAACATAGCTTGGGAGAAATGTGCAAGACCCTAGTATCAATCTAAAGCGTTGCCGCGGGCGTTCTCTTGGCAGTACAGCAAATAGAAACGGGAAAATAGCTTTGTGAAAAAGAAAGGTACACTAGGCTGTACATACTAGGGTCTTAGCAAGACTACATAGGTACTAATGTTAACACATGACCGTTACCGGCCTGACCACTAGATCCATATGCATTACTTACACCTCTCTGAATACAACAATAACTGCTGCGGAATATGCACAATCCATGTCCTTGACAGTTCCCCTGGAGTTGCACCACAACGGTCAAATCTACTTGTTTACCTGTTACTATATTGGGTTTAACGTTACCTCATCCAGTTCCACATAGTGTCACACTTTAAAAGTTTAAACATTCAGTAATGGACCAGAAGAGTAAAATATTACAAAACAATCCCTAGATGACACTTCACCGTGAGGATGAAATCCCCCAAGCTAGTGTTAGTGACCCTTCATCACCTTTTACTAAAAACTTTTAACTCAACGGACTTAATTCACAACCGTGGCGATGATCCAACTACCGTAATGGCATTCCAAAGCAACATCTAAATCATAACCCTGAACATGTCATAGTGCATGAGCATGACTAGAATAATAATGACACAGTGTTAGTATGCTCCCTTAACCTGGTTCAGTCACCATGGCAATCAACTAACTGAAACAATAAATTGAAAAAGTCTTTCCAATACTTTCATTTAAAATGATAGCTGAATCATATCTGCGGTTAAGCACACAACATTTACTCCCTAGTCATTTATATCACCATGGCAACAATCTTTACCACAATGGAATCTCATGCGTGGTTATAGCTGTCTTTTCTATTATAATCTCCCCTAGAGCGCTAAACTGAACACAAACCCCCTTGGTATATTTCATGACCCTTTCTTGCCAATTACTTCCATGCTGCTTACTAAGCATGATACCTGTGCTCACATAGCCTGCCCTGCAATGTGAAGTTCAAAACGCATTATATTCAATGCATAGCAACATTACTGTATATGAACTTACTGAAATAATTCTGTGATGGTCTGAGCCAATGTAAAACTTTACATCTTAATTTCACTAAACAACTATGTGATTCTGAAGTTTTCGTAGAACCTTCAGCCTCTCTATAGCACTTTATTTAAAGTAATTCAACAAAATTAAGAAAGAAACTCAACATACCTGACAGGAAAAGTAAATAAAGACAAACATCAAATAGTTTTGTGTAAAACCACTTGCTTGCAGGATTCATGTTGCCCCTCACACACAAAGCCCAGCAACCCATCCAGACAGTTTGCATTCCAAACGGACTGAATCTGCGGTCATTTACATGGGGTACTTCCAAATAAAGAACTGTCTGGAAATGGTTG
>KN882390.1:0-11756 GCA_000934455.1 Apostichopus parvimensis | reverse complement strand
TAAGGATAACATTGCTTCAACGAACGATCCTGTTGTAGCTTTTCTCTAAACTATTATGGTAACTTTGGGAATACTCCTGACACGGGATTATACTACAGCAACATTCAGGCGAAACCTCTGCATATAGGTCATAGTCTTGGCCAAGTCGTTTGTAATACTCTTTTTTCTCGTACTTGCCCACTGTATTTTACATGCCTGAGGATCTGTACGATACAACTTATGCAAACCACAACATCTTTATTCATATTATTGTTACGGAAATTGCATGTCATGAGAGATCATGTATCTTACACAGCAATTAGCGACCGTCTCGCAGTGTACAAACCAATCTAAGGCCAAGTGATGTTCACTGCGGGAGGCAGGGCCTCAATAAGCAGTTTGGGGGAAGTGGCCCCAGTTGGCAAACCTGATTGGCTTCTTCGCTTTTCCGAAGCAAGTCTGCCAAATACCAAAGGAAACATAACATAGCTTGGGAGAAATGTGCAAGACCCTAGTATCAATCTAAAGCGTTGCCGCGGGCGTTCTCTGGGCAGTACAGCAAATAGAAACGGGAAAATAGCTTTGTGAAAAAGAAAAGTACACTAGGCTGTACATACTAGGGTCTTAGCAAGACTACATAGGTACTAATGTTAACACATGACCGTTACCGGCCTGACCACTAGATCCATATTCATTACTTACACCTCTCTGAATACAACAATAACTGCTGCGGAATATGCACAATCCATGTCCTTGACAGTTCCCCTGGAGTTGCACCACAACGGTCAAATCTACTTGTTTACCTGTTATTATATTGGGTTTAACGTTACCTCATCCAGTTCCACATAGTGTCACACTTTAAAAGTTTAAACATTCAGTAATGGACCAGAAGAGTAAAATATTACAAAACAATCCCTAGATGACACTTCACCGTGAGGATGAAATCCCCCAAGCTAGTGTTAGTGACCCTTCATCACCTTTTACTAAAAACTTTTAACTCAACGGACTTAATTCACAACCGTGGCGATGATCCAACTACCGTAATGGCATTCCAAAGCAACATCTAAATCATAATCCTGAACATGTCATAGTGCATGAGCATGACTAGAATAATAATGACACAGTGTTAGTATGCTCCCTTAACCTGGTTCAGTCACCATGGCAATCAACTAACTGAAACAATAAATTGAAAAAGTCTTTCCAATACTTTCATTTAAAATGATAGCTGAATCATATCTGCGGTTAAGCACACAACATTTACTCCCTAGTCATTTATATCACCATGGCAACAATCTTTACCACAATGGAATCTCATGCGTGGTTATAGCTGTCTTTTCTATTATAATCTCCCCTAGAGCGCTAAACTGAACACAAACCCCCTTGGTATATTTCATGACCCTTTCTTGCCAATTACTTCCATGCTGCTTACTAAGCATGATACCTGTGCTCACATAGCCTGCCCTGCAATGTGAAGTTCAAAACGCATTATATTCAATGCATAGCAACATTACTGTATATGAATTTACTGAAATAATTCTGTGATGGTCTGAGCCAATGTAAAACTTTACATCTTAATTTCACTAAACAACTATGTGATTCTGAAGTTTTCGTAGAACCTTCAGCCTCTCTATAGCACTTTATTTAAAGTAATTCAACAAAATTAAGAAAGAAACTCAACATACCTGACAGGAAAAGTAAATAAAGACAAACATCAAATAGTTTTGTGTAAAACCACTTGCTTGCAGGATTCATGTTGCCCCTCACACACAAAGCCCAGCAACCCATCCAGACAGTTTGCATTCCAAACGGACTGAATCTGCGGTCATTTACATGGGGTACTTCCAAATAAAGAACTGTCTGGAAATGGTTGGTGAGGGAACATCCCATTAAACAAACACAGGATTTTGTAGGGGTGCCTGCTTTGTGGGCTTGCCACATATATACAGGGTTAATATGGCAGTTTCAAAGCGTTAATTTAAGAGACTTAATTCGTGTACCGACGTTTTCCGAGCGAGCATATGCAGATTTGACCTTATCGTTTTCATTATAATCTACTAAAGTATCGTAAATATGAAAAACAAGCATTGGTATTCACTATTTGAACATGGAAATTCTCACTTGCTCATTCAATGCTTAGATATTTCACAACAAATTTAAACAAAACGTTTTGAAAAGTGAGTTGCGTGATTATTCCACAAACGGTGAACTGTTTATCATAAATGTTAAAAGTACAATATATGCGAGCCACTTCAGCAGAAAACACAATGCGTGAAAATAAGCTAATTTGAAACATGTTCATTCGCACAGTACAATACCGATACACAGGTAGTGGGATTAACGATAGCACAATCGGCTTCCACAACACTTCCTGAGCTCCGAGTCACAGCTTCAAGGTCGTTAGAGGGGATAACGTAACATTTTCTAACATACTTTGCTAGTTTGCTGCATGAGAACCTCTCATGGTGTTACTAGACCTTGTAATTACTGTCTTATATGAGGCCTACGAAATTATGCAACATCTTCTTTCCTTTGTTATCTCTTTCTTACATCTCAACCATGAATACTTTCATTGAATGCACACCCCTAAAAAATGACATGTTTGACGATGTCATGTGATATATGATTCAATTAATGACTTTACTTAGTCAACCTTGTCAGTTTTCTCAGTTAGATTATTTTCATTACAATAATTTATTAGGTTACATATCATCAGTTTTTCAAATAAGACAAACAACACAGGGGATATTTTCGTAACCTGAAATTAATGTATTCGATACTTTAAAAGTACCACCCCGGTTGAGATCTGTAATGGGGTCTCATAAGGTGAATCCAAGGTAACATTGAAATGACAAATGATATTCATTGATATCAATATCACACTAGTTCAACGAGTTTTCCAGTTGCTGACAATAGCATTACGTAATACATTTTCTTCTTCACGTGATTATAGTATCGTATCCTAACATTTGCACAGTGACTTACTATTTCTCATTAAAATATTTAAATATCAAAATTGCCGCGAAAAAGATATTCCTCAGACATTTAATAGAAAAGAAATGCAAATATTTGTTTAATCTTAGGAGTAATTTCTCTATATTCCTATATAGTAGCAGGGATAATATCGCCTTAATACTGTATTGGCAAATATAAAAACAATCCGGTTCTTCACAACTGAAAGAAACATTTCGGATGGATTAACGTTTATGATGTCGGCTGCTCTCTAAATCAAAAGAGTTATGCATCACGAATTTAGCAAAAACGATATCGTTTTTAATTGTAGTCAAATCTTCTGTAAAAGGATATCTTTGCTGGCCCTTTGCTGATGTGGAGTGCTGCCCTCTCTTCCAAAAATCTGCGCACGCTGGTTTGTTCCCGTTGAAATAACAGACTTGTAAAAAGTTCATTGCTCAGAGACAATATACGCTACTTTAACGGGCATTAATGGTAAATTTGAGAATAATAGTTGTTTAGGTTTGGTTCATAATGATAATAATATTTACTCTCCCTGTGTCAAGAAAGGTTTGAACTGCATTGGCTCACTTTAGCTACTGTTCGAAAACCTAGTCAGTCTTAAAAGTTGCGTATGGCGGTAACTCGTATCGTGTTACGAGATTGGTACTTGCAGATACGGCCAGGGAATCTTAGTTGATAGGAAAAATATGAGCCTGTCGTATCCTACATATGTCTATGTGCATTGCGTACAGTCCTGAAAAAGTTCATGTGTTCCAGTTTCAGTTCGATTGTTTGACAGTTCTGAGTTCTCTTATATTCACCAGAGCTATGGCAACCATATTGATTGTGACATTACTTGTTAAGAGAACATACATTCAATGAGTACTATTACAATTAAGTGATACAGGGGATTACGTCAAGTGGCCGTCCATGGTTGGTACGCCATGCATGCCAAATGTAGCGACTTGCATGCTTTACCCTTTTCGCGTTCCAAAGCTCTACTTGATGTTTACTTCCAGGACTGTGCTCATTTGCATAAATAGTTTTGGCATTCCACTGGGCAGCATGCTACAAAAGCTTGTCCGCAGAGTTGAGAGTTGTTTTGTATAGTGTACGTTAACTTATGTATGTCTGGATCAGCAGAGCGTGCGGAAAGCAGTTCTCCTCGTGCCTACACGCAAATTATCAGTAGTTGTATTTAACGTTTCAACCAGGAGCTACCTCTTGTATATTCGGAGGAACGGTTTTTTAAATCAAGCATTCAGCACCATTTACCTTGGTAGGAATTTAGTTCCTAATACCAAGGCTTGAACTTTATAATCGGGAGCGTGTTTCCTACTCTTACCATTACTTAGTATTTCATTTTTACGCAAGTGCCTCGAGTTAGGTTGTATTGCCTAACGTTAGTGTATCGTGATTTGCCAGCGGTTAGGCTTAACGTCTCCCATGGCTGGCTGTATTAACGCAGCTACCCGGGGACGCGCCTCATCTGTTTTCTTTGGAAGGACCTTCAAGTTAGAGGCCTATCGGAGCAAGTAAGAAAAACTAGGGTAAGTGAACATTATTAATCGTATTGATAACCTAAACAAACATTTTGCGGCAATTGGCACCTACTTCCGCATTTTATTCCGCAAAACTCATTGTAAAGAAAAAGCCTCCAGAACACCATCCAACGTATTGCATACAACCTGTAGGCCTCTAATCTAAAAAATTGGCTTTGTCAATTCTCCCCGCTTATCAGCTACATTTTTTTAATACCTCAACGCAAATATGTACCTTGGCATTTACGATTTCATCAAATTTAGTCACTTTCCCAAACGATTTATCTGAGGCGTGAATGACATCTTCTAATTTCTTGCGTTTTCGGGAGGCTGTCCCATTATTAATTTCTGTAATGTATTGATGTTTGCCAGATGATAAAAGTATTGCGAAACAGTTGTATACTCGATTGTAATTGGCCACCATTTACGACATAGACTGTATACAGAACGGGATATATATTCAAATAAATGTATTTATAATTCTTTACCGCGGAAATGTGCAAAATTGAAACATTCCTTACAGGATTTAACAGTTTTCAACAATTTAGTATCATTCCTTGGTAGTCCTTTTAGGTTTGCAACGAAACGATTGTTTCACTAGGCATCCACGAAATACAAACCCGCATTATTGCAGTGTTTCTATACGCTGTCTAAATGTTAAATATAAAATGAAGATTTTTTTTTAATTTCGTAACATAAAGCTTGTATTTTATTATAAGAAACACTTTTTCATGGTTTTCAAAACAATATGAGTACATGCCCATGAGCTCCTGACTTTACTGTTATTGAGTCGAGAAGTCAGAGTGGAGGCGGACTTCAAAAGAGATGAATGATGAATTAGTGAATAGTTTGAAGCCTGAACTCTGACTTATCTTCAGTCCGACTTGCTTTGGACTTAAACTGGCTGATCCAGAATTTCCTAAAGAAAACGACGTTGGAATTTTAAACGTCAAACGGTTTAACACATTATTTGTTGTTACACAGTCTGTGGACATTGTAAGAAGTTTTGATAAACACATTCTACTATGATATAATCGAACCATTAGAAACATTACTTGTATGTACTCATGTAAGTCAACACTACAGATGCACAGCTTCTAACGGCAACAATTATCGAAATTGCTATTCAAATAATTACATATTAAACAAGTCATCACATATTTCCTCAAAATATATATTCTGTTCCCCCTCATTCGTTCTCTCAGTAACAGTGACATTAGAATGCTTTCCATTACCAAATTTGTACATTGTCGTATCCATCGTCAAGGTGCCGTTGTTCGCAAAGAAATGAGTATGTGTCGATGGTACATCAAATTAAAGATATGTTAAGCTTTATGAAAAAGAAGTTGTCTTCATAATATCATTAGGGTCCAACCAATGACCATCCACTAGATATAAACATTGCGTTATTTAAATTGATGATAAATAAATCTTAAATGTTTCGCAGTTACACTTTGCAATAACTTCAATCAGACTAGTATGAAACAACTTCTTAACAACGACTATATGAGCGATGCTATCTAATAAAATTTTACCATTTTCTCTGAGAATGCATTGACACTTTTAATAAATTCCTAGAATTTTTATACCAGTGAAACGTCAAGACTGTCTTCTTTAGAACAATACCAAACATTTACAAGCGTAGTCGACTTTATTGTTTGATTTGTAGAAATCCTTCAAAAATATTTGAGTACAAGTATCCATATGCAAATTTATCTCACCAAACGTTTTTATTTTATTAAATTGTTATATTTTACCAGTTTACTATAGGTGCAAATCGTCATTGTTATGTCCTTTTAACTAGTCCGATGGTAGTAATGTCCTTTCAACATGCCAAATGGTAGTAATGTAATTTTCCAATGTCCGATGGTAGTAATGTCCTTTCCACATATCCGATGGTAGTAATGTCCTTTTCAACTGTCCGATGGTAGTAATGTCCTTTCCATATGTCCGATGGTAGTAATGTCCTGTCCACATGTCCGATGGTAGTAATGCCCTTTTCAACTGTCCGATGGTAGTAATGTCCTTTCCATATGTCCGATGGTAGTAATGTCCTGTCCACATGTCCGATGGTAGTAATGCCCTTTCGACTGTCGTTTTAAAAAAAAATTAATTTAATGTCATGCCTATATTTCAATTAGAATGATGTAACTGTTTTATTTCTAGCATATTTATAATGCTTGCATCTAATGTAACTGACAAACCAAACAGGAGAAATTGCAACACCTTTAAACAAACGCATAAAGTCTATCTCGTGCCTTAGCTCTGTAACATTAGAATAACTGAACCAAATGCTGAAGCATGCATTACATTAACCTAAACTAAACTAAACTTATTATCATGTTAAATTTACATCTTCTGCAAAACGATTATCTTGGCTGGCTCATCATTGGTGTGATATGATGCCCTCTCTTCTACACATCTGCACAACTTAGCTTCCTTCCATTCTGACGACAGGATCTGAAATTGACGAGCGCTTAGAGCTTCGATTTCACTCATGGAATTCTCGGCAACAGTAAAAATGATGTATCCACCTAAAGAAAGAATGGAACAATAATGTACAGTAAACAACAAATAAAGTATAAGCGGGTCCATACAATCACAAATTTTCTTTCAAACTATTCAGAAGAATTAAACATTGATGCACTGTTCCACTTCAAGTTGATATGTTGCTCCATTCAATGTTATTGTTAATAGTATTTCGATCGGTAGATTGTGCAATAACTTGTGATGTCAACATGTGCAATGCATCAAATTTATGGAACGCGAATAGGGAAAAGTTATTTTGTTGTCTTAACTAAGTTTGTTGTTGTCTAAAGTAAAGTTGTTGCTGCTGTTTTACCAAGTTGTTGCTCAAACTCACGTTGATGTCTTGACTTCCGTTGTCTAAACATAAGTCGTTGTCTGAAGTTACGTTGTTGCTATCGGCGCTGTTCAAAATTGCTCAACCGCGTAATGTAAACCAGAATACAAAATGCATTGAGGTTTCGATAACTCAGTACACTAGAAAGTTCTACTTGTTAGTATAAGCAGAACTAGCTGTTACTATAGAAATGGCCCGAACCGCCATTTTGATACGATTACACTATGGCATGATAAACACAGTTCTTTTGGCTAAGATCATCTGTAGTATCTGTTCCCTTTCGTGGGAAATGGTGATGCACACCCGACGATGATCACACAGTCACAGTCTCGATGCAAGCGGACTGGGGTAGAGAGCGGATCAGTCGTACGGTAGTTTGGTTTTCGTGCCCAGGTTCTTTCCTGGGCGACTTTTTCTTAAAAAGGATAAACACAGGTCAGTCTACTGTACGTGGCTATACACAATTCCACCAAAAACAATAGGGAGTCTTGGAGGTCCAAGTCCATTTGGAGTCACCAGACGCAAAATTGAGGAAACCTTGTTTTATAAGCTACCTTATCTCCCACCGCCAGCCTATCAGATAACATGTTCGTTACAACTCATGCATACGAATATGAGGCTGCACGGTAAACAACTTTTAAAATGTTATAGGCTAAGCATATACGCTGTGAATGTCGGAAATAAAGTACAACAATTGTCTAGACAAAGTACCAGCATAAAAATACTGCACTTTTAATCTGATTTCATTGAGCCCCTTCAACAATGTGTAGAGATACGCTGTGATTGTCGGACACCAAGTAAAACGAGTGTCTAGACAAAATGCCAGCATAAAATACTGTACCTTTAATTTATTTATTTGAACCATTGAAGGATATCTGGATATGTTGTGAATGTCGGCAATCAAGTAAAACGAGTGACAGTAATATTACTAGACAAAAGTTTTCGTCCCGATTGAACACCAATTGCGTTTATTATATAACTTATACTTTTACTAGTGTAGTTGTAAAGATACGATCTTATCACTGCCTGTACTTTGTGAATGTTCTACACAATATATATGGCGGATGCCATCCAGTGCCCTAGCTTCGCTGTTTTACAGGGGCGACCGCCCGACCTTCATTTCGCCTGCCCTGCCACTCTTTCCTCTTAGTCAACTCCGTATATAGTACCTCCATGCTTTGACCTTGCAGCGATTTCACCAGCAACCCCAACTCTTCAAATATCCCCTCACATGTAGTGTGCATATCTCGCTAAATTCCATGCAATTTGAATTAGGCCTGTTCGAACTTCGGAGTTTCAACTGCACATGCGCATATCCTGAAAATTTGTGGAGAAAAGATCATATCACCGTACCTACAACACATAGCCCTAGTCAAAACTCGAGTGTATCTTGGATGATTTGTTTCTTGCATAGCATGTTAGCGGTCTTTTGGTCTAAAAATTCTTAACAATGCCGAGCGAGGTTTGTGTATATTTCATTTACCCCACAATCCCTTTCGCAAATCGAAACTCCGAACTGGATTGGTGTTACGAATGAACTTGCTTGGCGGGTTTAGTAAACTAGTTCTGTGAGTGTATTGCCTACATACTTCAATATTGTGCCCTTCTTGTGACTCACGAAGCGCAGACTACATCCAACCAGCAACTGATCTAACATTTATTTGAAACAACCAACTCCACGAAAATTATAGTATTTAAATAACATTTTAACGCAATGTCGATTAAGTATCTCAAACTTTAATAACTACTTTTGACGATGTATAGATACGGTAGTTTATACACACGAATGTTGCACCAGAATCATGGCTTGAAGCACGTGGTCAACTGGACCGCGAAAATTGACGCGCAAGTTTGCAACGAAGACATTACTGTGGTATTAATTGCCCGTTTTCCTTTTTCACTTTTCAGGCGGGGGGGACGAAACATACTGTGAGATGAAAAGTTCTTTTCAGTATCAGAGATGTTGTGGTAGCTTCCCGCAAAATTCAAAGATTGTATCAACTCATATCTTTCTGTGATAAAACAATTATTTAAATATTACGTTAACAATATCGTTAATAACGTCCTCGGAGTTGTAGCAACTATCATGTAAATATCATATGTCACGTAATTTTGTTCGACAAATCAGGTTGTTAACGATATTTACATGGCTGTTGCTACAAATCAGGACGTTAACGAATTTCTTTCCCTTATCACGTTCCATAGTTAAACCATCATACTTTGTGTTCATTGAGCACTGAAGATGCAAGCATGTTGCAAATAATGGGTAAGGGACTATTAGCCAAACAAATCGCAGGAAATTTGAGAAAATATCATCGGCTGTATTTAGCATGAAGATCTCTGTAATAGAAATGTTGTTAGCTCTGCACGGAAGCAACTTGCGGTTGATTGTTATAGTTTTTTTTAAAAGAAAGAATGATGTTCGTTCACAATGTGTTACAACAACGGAACTTTATATAGCAACGAAAGTGTAGACATCAACGTGAGTTTAGACATCAACGTGACTTTAGACATCAACGAACAACAGCAACATGGTAAAATATCAGCAACAACTTTAGTTTAAACAGCAAAAGACTTAGTTTAAACAAGAAAATAATGTTGCCCTTTTCGCGTTCCATACAAATTCTTCCTTTTATTTTTCTTTTATTTTTATTCCATACTTGATACCATTCTTTATTTAGTTGAAGTCACTTCCTTTACCCAAAACCTTCTAATCACGTTGAATATTTTTCAAGATTGATAATTATTTAAATTGTTGAGGAAAGACACATGTTTTGGTGTAGTTCATGTATGACCGGACAGATTATTGATCAGCGGCATCAAACTAGAAAAGTGAATAAATTGCAGTATTTCATATCTCAACGACGGAACAAGCTAACATATATGACGCAGAAGAAACAGTTCTATTTAAATCTCAAGAGTTCGTTAATTCTTTAAGTAGAGGCAACAAGTTGGAGGTTTTAATTTGTCTTCGTATACAATCTCTTAATCTGCAAGCCTTGGCAGTTTTCGTTTGTATCCTGGTACGTTTGCTGCTTTACATCTAGCATGTTTAAATTTATTGCAAGAGAAAGCATGTTCATGTTTTGTGTAATTACTTGACTGTATTTAGGTTGATAGTCCGTAAACTATCTTTTTACCACGAGACATTTAGCAGAATAGCACCGCAGCTGTTTAGTACTAGCCTTGTTTAGAAAATCAAACTTGCTCATGGATCAATTATGATTATAATAATTAGCAGTTATTTTTACGTCGCTTAAGCGACCACAAATGTGGAAGAAACCCGAAGGACCTATGGATTAGCAACTTACATATCGGGTGGCTTCCAGTTTAAAATTCTAACTAAAATTTGGAATCTTATCAATTTAGAAAGTCATTTCAGATGGGAAAACCGTAGATTGCTCTTGGATGAAAAAGCCACCTTACTATGACCGGCCGGGTATCGAAACCGGAACCTCCCGATTGCTAAGCCTCATTGCTTCAATAATATAGTAAAATTATAGTATTCTGTAATTACTTTCAGCAAGTTATGAAAAATACTCTCAAATTTGTTACAACTAACAGAACTATCGTGGCGGAAAATGATGAAACTGATCTCAGACGTAACACTCTCTGTCTACTTAATTATATGGGAGTCAATAGTGAACCATACATTCTTTTATTACTGTAATCCGTTTTGCTGTATTATTTAGTCTCCTCAATCCATCCTTAGTTCCTCTGATTTGATTTTTCCCACATATTTTCGTTCTATTAAAACTTTATAACAGTGCATTAAACAAATAACGTGTTGTTAGGTGAAACGAAGCATTGTTTTGTTATTTGTCTGAATGTCATTTGTTTAAATGTTATTCTACGACGGAAGCCACGGAAGTAAGATGCCATTGTTGAGATACCCTTTGTTAATATATGAGTGGTTCCTGTTTCTATACCAAAATACCATTAAATATACAAATACCTTGCATCAATTTACAAAAGAAAGAGAAATTATCTGTACTAAAGGCTTTGTAAATATACACCCATTGTCCATCAAATAACAGAAGGTAATTGTTTCTCTACATAATAAAACCGGTGACTTTACAGAACCGTTTTTGTACAATTATTAAATGTTACTTTCGTTTTACGCGATAGAAAGTAGGTGAACGGATACCTTGTCTAGATAGACAATGCATAATTGTAGTTGTACAACAATTCTCTCTAAACTAATTGACAGAGACACTGCTGTAAATCTACAGAATTTTTTGTTAACAGTGTAGGTCCAACTATATTGTGAAGAAATTTTAATTTTGTGAATACTGCATGGATTTACAGTCGTTATACGTTGTAAGTTCGATACGATTGTAAGAAAGAAAAATAAGGAACAGTTGATACGTAGATCCTGTACTGTCGTTGATAACTTCACGGAGAGGTGAAGGGGAGGGGGG
>KN882389.1:124489-135489 GCA_000934455.1 Apostichopus parvimensis | reverse complement strand
TCCATTTGATAACGACAAAGTAATGAGATACCTATATTCTGATTATACATTCATACATATAAGAAATAGGGCAGGTATTGCTCTTAGGAAGTTAACACATACAATTTTCTCGACTGATCTCTCAAAAAAACGTCCGAATTATTTGTTATTTTTCTATTATCATTGTAATATGAAAGGCCTCTTAATAATTCCATCAACGAAAATTCAATGGTTTAATGAAACTTAATTTGCTTCTCTTTGAAAACGGTATAGTCATATTTAATGAAATTTCTAGGTTCCCAGGCTATAGTTATTCGGCCTTTCTTTTCTAAGATTGACAAAGTCTGAATGAAAGTGCAAGGTTGATATGATATATCATGATGTTACGATATATAATTATACAAACACGTGCTAAAGTGTTAAGCAATTGTACAATCAACAAAGGGCACGAGACTGTAGGTATATTTATAACATGACCTGAGTATATGTACAAGTACCAATCCTATAGTGTGATTACGACTACAGGTAGTTATGTTAGAATAATATTATGTAATAACTACAAGTCTCGTATGATTGACATTTAGCACAATACATACCAGCATTTCCATTGAAGTCACCCAATGACAGTTGGTATTTGTCTCTCTCGTTACTGATACTGAAAGATGAATAACGGCTGTGGTATGTTGATCCTTCCGTGTTAGTCTTTTCTATTAGGAGTTGGTAGGTTTTTTGATTTGTCAATTTGTATATTTTATCGTTGCCAATCCAATGATTTCCTGTGGGAATTCCAAACCCGTTTTTGTACTCATTCCAATTTCGATAAAAGCTGACGGATCTACTTGTACGTCGTTGCACAACCTAAAAAGAGAATCAACTAGTTTATAGATTGCAAGTGAGTAATATATGAAATGTCTCATTGTACTACAATAAGTAAGATAAATTAATTGGTGAAGGTCAATAATCCGGTTTGTTTTAAACTGATAGGAAGATGGATCAATTTAATTAAATAAAGTTATGATTCACTTCAAATGTTAGTGAACGAAGTCCTGTCATATGAGAAAACACAAGTTAAAGCATTGCTTGTCAATGGCTAAACTTACTGTCCAGCCCCCACTAGACAATTCACAAAAAACTTCAAACCCGGAGCTTCTAGCGGGATAAATGGTATATTTTCCGTTATTTCTTCTACCCGCTGTGTAAAGATCAGAACAATCTCTCGGTCCACTGCGGGTACATGTAACACCATCACTTCAAACCATTCGTTACAGTAACATCTACGGATATCATTCCGCTCCTCGCAGGTTGCGTCTGCGCTACAACTGTACCCCTCACTTGTAAGTACGTTACTGTTGCAGGTTATTCGTAGGGAACAGTCAGAATTAATATATGATTCACCTTCCTGGAAAGATAAATGTTAGACGAAATATTCCAAATATAGTAAAATATATGTTAATTTTGTTACATTTTTAATGACTTTTGATGACACACTGGATTAGAACAAAGATATGGTCATGAGCGTTTTAAATATATTAGGTAACGTTCATCGATCTGGTTATATCATAATTGCTTTGCCATATCTATTTTTTTCGCTAGGTCTAAATGAATTACAGGCAAAGAATGTAAGAAAACTCGCCTTCCTAATATAAGATATTCATTGGGGGAAAAAATATAATAATAAATGAATTTTGGATTTGCGGTTGTCACAGTGAAATGTACAGCATTGCAAGAATGGCTGGCCAATTTCAATTTTTTTCTGGCAAAGGGTATCAACTTTTAAGAAAGTTTAATGCGGTCTTTGCAGCCAACTCTGATGTTGGGGCCTAGAGATTTTCAAATATTTTTTTGTTTAAAGTAGCTGTCAAATGGTGCATTCCGTGAAGGTTTATTGCCACTAAAAACTCAAATAACAATACGTTTGAAACGCACTATTTAGGTAAGAAGTACCCAATAATATTGCTAAAGGTTTATAAAGGAATGCGCACCCGTAGAAGTGATATTATGCTTCCCGACTAAATGTAAAACATCCCTTGACTGACTGTTTCCTACAATAATCGAATTACAGTAATTGATTTAATTACTGTAACATTTTACAGTAATGTACTGTTTTTTAAAATAATTGATCTACAGTAATTGATTTTATTACTGTAACATTTTACAGTATAGTACTGTAGATATATTTTACAGCAAGAGGTGTTTTACCGTAAAATTTACAGTAAATTACTGGCAACTCTGCTGCCAGTAATTTACTGTAAAATTTACGGGTAATTGTTTACAGTGTACGTTTACGAGTTAACAAATAATAAGTCAAATATGTAAGGTGAATGATAAGCACTAAAAACTGTGTTTTTTCGTCGTTTAAACCTTTCTACTGATATGGGACATAATGTATGCAAAGGACGCTCACAACGTATTAAAATACTTTAACACCAAATCGCTCAGAATCGTGACATATCAATATCAAACAGCACCTTCCAGATATGAAACGAATCACATGAATAGTAATTTCTGCTGGCATATCAAGGAAATAGAATAATTCTATTCCACGATGTGGTTTTGTTTTAATTTATTGGGGAGTTAAAACTTATCAACAATTTGGTTAAAACAACAACAAAAATAGTGTTTTCCATCCAATATTCATAGCTCGTACAGTAACTAACTACTGTTCATGTCCTGTAACACATGTTTTGAACACAAAATAGTAAGTACTGATAATTATTGATACACGGTTGAGGGATATAACAGTAGTTGCTGTGTCAACCATTTGGTGCGAGTTCTTTAATACGCGATTCTAAAATGAAGTTGTATCTAGTTTTATGCTATCAGTTAGCCTATGGGTATACCGAAACATGGCCTTTCTTCGTTCTCGGCATGACGAATTGGCGAATTGGCGTAATTTAAAAAGAGTTGTGACTGGAATAAAACGGTACAGTACTTACTTTACTCCAAACACATAGCTAGTACAGTAACTACTGGTGTCACCCGTAACACATACTAACTACTGGTCTTTTCCCGCAACCGTGCATCATTAATTTTTACTTTGAGTTCTTAACACGGTAACATGTGTTACAGGTGGCACCAGTAGTTACTGTACTAGTTATGAGTATCGGCTGGTTTTCCACATACTAGTATATTATTTGTTACATATCACTCAGGCAGTAAATTGTTCAAACGATACAATTCCCTTTAAATTATCATACCCAGGAACTACCTATTCCATACGCAATTTGACAGACACCATGTTATTTATTATGATTGCACAGTACCATAATTGTTTTATCGTTACACAATCATTTACAAGTTAATGCCTTCTATTTTCATTAATGGAATGTACAAGCTACTATATGCTGCACAACGTGGCTGGCAACTTACGATACTTAACGGAATCGTAATAACTTGTATGATATCAAGTAATTTAGCCATGTAGCACTGTTCCACGTGTTCGATATGATGACATCACAAGGAAATACATCTTGAATTATGACGAATCGTGGCTGCATTCTTTACTACAATGAGACAAATGCAAATTGTTAGACGTTATCATCTGTGCCAAGAAATCGCAGTTGATACTTCTAGTGTTAAATCATTTGCATACCGCCTTCCTCGTATGCGTAGTTGTGATTACAGGATTGTATTCGGAATGTGGTGACAGAGGATCAGAGTGAAGTATATAAGCCTACTGAAAGAGATCACATTACATTGTACTGTGTCAGACAAAATGTTTGACACTGGATTAAAATGTTTACTGGTAGTAAGAAACAACCAAATGGTTGTACCCGCATATATGCCGTGAGTTACACTGAATGATATCAATGGGTGTATAGTACATGATGATTTGGTCAAAATGATACAAAAATATGTCTTTACTATCTCTAATTGTAATATTACAACAATGAAGTAGGCGGTCTCAATGAAAATAATTGAGACATATCGGAGGAGAGCCATGATAAGCGCTTATTCAAACACATTTCTAGCAATATTTAAGAAAATTCGCCAATAATGAGTCATTGTCGGAGTAATATTATATTTCTCTCGTGTACTTCACCATTTTCTCCCATTCCGTCTAAGTGTTTTTATTTCTACTGTACAGAGAAGCCTATGAAAGTCCTAACCATTATTGTTACTGAAATCTTTCTCCATCAACAAAAAGAAATACCATTCCAAAGACGTTAAGAATATATCCACCTGATTATGTTTGTGTTATGTCCCACCCTCTAACACAACAAATATCACTTTGGGTTACTAGTAGCAATTTGGTAATACAATATTCGACGTCCCTTACTGCTTACAAATTCCTGTCATCAGACATATCGATTTTTCCCGATTCTAGGATATAAAAATAAATATTCTTGTGGCAATTACCAATCACATATATGTGAATAAAGATGTTTTGTTTTCAAGTTTATTATTAAATTTATCTTGTGTTCTTCACCATTTTCTCCCATTCCGTCTCAGTGTTTTTATTTTTACTGTAAAGAGTAGCCTATGAAAGTCCTAAACATTATTGATACTGAAAACGTATTCGATCAATATAAAGAAATACCATTCCATTTCCACCTGCTTATGTTTGTGTTATGTCCCACCCTATGACACAACAAAGATCACTTTGAATTACTGGTAGCAATTTGGTAATAACATATTCGGCGTCCCATACTGCTTGCAAATTCCTGTCACCGTATTTTCACCGATTCTAGGATATTAAAATAAATATTTATGTATATTTGTCAATTACCAATCACATATATGTGAAAAAAATATATTTTGATGTCAAGTTTCGTATACGCCACCTTTGTATATATAATAAAGTTGTGCAGTGATGAGTGGGATTGGAATACGTTAGGTATATGGGATATTGGAAAAGGTTCTGTTAAAGTTCTAAACAAAAATAATATAATTGGAAGAGCCCCCTCTATCCGATTCCGGTGGGTATATGGATCTGGGGACAACCTTTACAACATATACTCTATGAAATACTTATTTGTGGAGTTGATAAGCGATTATTCAAACATATTGCTTCACCTATATGTGAGCATCCTTCTTTATTTTTTGATTTAATAATTTATAAAATTAGATTACATTGTCGGAACGTTGTATATGTTGTTATAATTTTCCAGAAAACCACCTTACCGTGTTCGTGTTTGTGAGAGTGGTAGTTTTAATCGCTAATAATCGTGGTAAGTTTAGTTAATAGCTGTTTCGTAAAGCTGCAGACAGATCTCATATTTTGTCGCCAGTGTTGTTTTTACCCAATTCAGGTTAATCAGTAAGTTCTTACTAAAGCGATTCAATACTTCGTCCATATAATTTTCGAGTTAGTGTTAAAGCGTAAAGTCACATAGGCCTATTTAAATAAAATATATGATAGGATGTTGGTGTAACTAATCACATTGAATCAATTCACAGCTTCATAGCTTATTCCGTTGATAGGACTATTACAAATATTGTTCATATACTTAATTGTTAGACTAAATAGCACAAAAACCTTTGACGTTATACATGAAAAAAGCGCAAACTATGAGCAACTTGGTACTATGTATGACATAAATAATAATTCCTCAATGTTGTGTATTATTGAAATACAATTAATAATTAAACTAAGAATGAGTGCACAGTGGATCAAATTGTGTTTTATTTAACCGACACTTCATTAAATATGATGTAAATATTATACACGGATACAACAATAAAAAGAGGAAATTTGGACAATTTTCGACAAAAAGACTCATTTACCTATTAACAAGTTTTCAAGCCTAAACGTGATATTATGTCAAGAAAGAAAACGCACAATTTAACATGATTAATGAATAATTATTAGCACTTATAGTGATAATATGGTACAGTGGTACATTAAAATTGTACATCAAACTTGAATTTGGTATGTTGCAGTCTGTTAACAAACACTACTATCAGTCCAGGGTGTATATGTATTCTTCATTTCAGTTTTAACTGACCCTTTTACATATTTGAGGTCCATCAATTAAAGTGACTGGACTATATTGGCTAGGACAACGACATTGGGTCAATTACCAAGATGCAACATAAAATTCAATCGGGCAAAAACATAAGATTATATGTTTACAATGTGTTCAACATTTGACGGTGGTGTTGAAAGTCATGATGTCTTCTGTTGCATATATGAAGTTAAAAAAAAAACATTTGGTTGGGTTATTAGATTGTTAAAACAATGTATTAACGTCAAATGTAGCTTAAGATTTATCAAATTTAAAGGTGAAAATCTGAAACTCCATTAGCAATTAAAACATATTCAACACTCATTTTGTTTTGTTTTCTTTACTACAAACACAACGATAGAGCTAGCCTAGGTCATCTTTCAAGACACATGCAATGTGCTTGTGTTATATATTCTCTTCTATTTTTTTTCTGTTGTACCTTACCATTACATTATGTACCTGAATGTGTTGTAATGATGTAACTGTTGTTGCATGCTGACCGAGTTATATTATCCTAGGCTGTTAACATAACAATTTTAACCACACCGCACCCTAGCACTCCAACGCTTTGTTCTCTCCACCATTTAAGTTAATTATTGAAGAAAATCAACACCTTCGACGGGTTAAGAGTAAAAATGTGGTATTGACTAGATGTTTTCTTCCATTCAACAATTATACTTACTGGGACAAATCATGACATAAAAAATAAAATTAAAAACATAGATTTACATGATCCACTTTGCAGTTTGGCTGCATGAGTACGTTTCATTTTTTAATTAGAAGAGCCCCCTCTAATTGCTTCAAACATATTTTTTATCAATATTTAAGAAAAATTCGCCAATATTAACGCACTCATTTATTCAAGAATACATTGTTGTCGGAATGTTATTAACTTTCTCTCGTATTTTTCATAATTTCTCCCACTTCGTCTATGTATTTTGTTTCGGTTTACAGAGTAGCCTATGCAGTTCCTAACAATTGTTGTTAATGAAAACTAGGATATAAACATGAATATTCATGTAAAATTGTCTATTGTCAATCAAATAAAAGTTAAAAACGATCTTATCATTTTCAAGTGTCGTTTACGCCACCTATGTACATATATTGATAATGTTATACAGTGGTGAGTGGGATTTCATATTTAATAGAAAAATAGAAAACACTCCCTTTTCCTTGCGCTTTTTATTGGATAGGCATTTGATGTAAAGATCCCTTAGATATTTCTTGTACCATGACAGTTTAGAGTTTCTGGACGCGAGGTAACGGTACATTGTTTTGTTTTTTACCACATTGGCTGCGCATTCACATAAACTGGTAATTAAATTGGTGTCCTCGTGTAAAAGGAAAATCTTTCGCCTTTTAGGGGAACATTTTGATAAAACAAACCTTTTCACGGGCATGGTTCTGAAGCGACTTGTTGCTGGTGCTTTGGTGGCGCTTCAGTTCAAAAAGGCAAGTTTTAGAACTATGCGTCTAAGTTTTATCATTTTTTGTTTTGCTTCGATCACTTGGGTACTTAAGCATACTGGGTCGCATGTGGAAAGTGTTTGTAAGACGAAAATCCGTGGGCGTATAATGCTTTAGATCGATGAATAGGTATATCCATATGGTTCCTTGGTAGCATCTGCAAACGCGTCCTGCATACATTTGACTTGCTCTGGATGCATCTGTTTTGCCAAATTTGAGACTTGGGTTTTGGCTCTAGGGCTTTTAAATAAAACGATGTAATGTGTGATATTACTTGTTTCTTTTGCCAGTTAAAACAAATTGTGATATAGCTCATGGAAATGTTTCATATGATGATCTGTCTATTAACATCATATTTCTATGATGAGTTTCTATTGGAAAACCAATCATTGATGCTTTGATCGTTCCCATGTGACGTCATGGTATGGTCTAAAATCATCAACGTTTTGTAAGATGGGTCAAGATTTGTCTCCATTGCCGACGGGAGACCCTCAACAAAAGGATTTTAGAGAGGGCCACAGACAGCTCCATAACAGCTGGCTAGTATTCCCCATTGTAATGCACAATCCTCTCAGGCGTATATTCGTAACTTCGGATTTATTGAGAGACATGAATCCGTTTTCAAATATCACCTTAAATATAAAGAAAAAATGTCTCGACTATGAAAAGGACAGTTCGCAATTGTCTCATGAGAGCTACCGTCGTTTTATAGTTGAATCCTGATTACCACACGCACATTTCTCATTAAAATGATTCTGGCAATTTGAAATGCCAGAAATAAGACGTCCAAAGGAGTCAAATAAAATTATATTTGCTCAACTCTAACGAAAATTGCCACCCAATTACTTCCCGGTTCTCCTTTTATTTAATTGTTTTGTATTAATGACAGTTCCAGAAAAGAGGTTTAATGTCTATGAATACGTTACGAGTTTAACCACTGCTATCACAACGTCATATTCAACGTATACAAACAAGCTCACATTTCTGGTCAGGGCGTGCTCAAATTGCATTAAAGACACACGTTACCCTTTTTCGCTAGCTAGGTCAGGTGTCATATCAAAGGCATACAACGGGTACCCTTTTGCGTAGTCACTACGACTGATCTGATTGCCTTTGTCCATGAACATACTATTTAATACAGACAATGGCGTAGCGATCATCCGTAAAATTAGGGCGTAACGGTTTACATGGTAGCTGTTCACCGTCGACGTATAACGTTAAAAAAAGAATGTTGAAAGGTGCGAAGGCGTTTCATCCACAGTCTCTTTCTATATTTCAGCCGTTTTGAAGTTGAATTACTACCTACTAGGTTATTGGATATTGCTTGAACATATAAAGGGAAAAGCAACCATAGATTATTTCAAATATCATTTTCTTTGTAGTATTTGGCATCCATTAATGAACACTAAGCTATGGTATTTCAATAATATCCGAGTCATATTGTCACTGGTATAGGTGCTGGAAAGAGCGGGTGGGTTGCTTTCAGTGAAAAATATAGACATTAGAGCCTTTGTTATAATCTTTCTACTTTCTTTCAACTTGTTTAATTTGATATTTTCTAACAATTGCTCCTTAAATTTATAAAGACCTCACCTGTTTCCTTTTTATTTGTGAATGTTTTTATTTCTTTTATCTCAAGTTTTACTCCCATGCTTCCTATTTAGAAATTACTTGAAATGTATTCAGGAAATGAAAGTAGAGGGAAACTCCAAGGTTTGCAAGTGATAGCAAAACTTCAGTATATAAAATGTTTTGTCAGGTTATATTTATCCATTCGTTATGTCATTTCGTTATCAAGGTACTATAGATATTTTCATGTGTTCTTATATTACTCAACTCGTCTGGCTTGTAGTTTTGCCCTCTTTACGAACCATCCACAAGGCCGCAAATGGTGCGACAATCTATTTCCAGTACTGTGAAAGACAAACTAAGGATATAATGTTTTCAAAAAGGGCCGACAAAGGACCACTTTCCATAAATCAAAGTGTACCTTTTGTTACTTTGAAAATAAAGTTCTTTGAATAATCAACAAGACTCTATCATCTGTTGTTGAATACCAGAAATGTGGAGTCGGAATACAAAGGCCACTGTCATCCCATGTTCCCCACCTATGCCCTCTCATTTCGCTGAAATTCTGGAAAATGACACTTTCCTTGGAATTGGTAAGTCTCAAAGGGGATTCATGTCGGAATATCATTCAAAATTGTTATATTTCAACCACAGTAGTACGCTTTAAATATGTGCTGGGGTTGGTGGGGATGATAAGATGGTTATCGAACTTAACTAGGAATTCGGAGAACGATAATTTCTAGAGTCGGGACAATCAAGCAGATGACAAAATGAACAAGCACTACATCAGATTCTTACATGGAGATGAGTGAGAAAAAAAGAAAGCTATGCAGATTAATAGTAAGTTAGTGAGTCTGGTTCAATACGTACCTTTGACAAATATCTGATTAAAGGAGTCGCCCAGAACCCTGGTTATATATGATCAACTTAGTGGCGGAGCTAGGGGTATTGGTCAGGGGGGCGAGAATGGTCTGTAGGGGCGCTTTCGACACTATCTAAGCGGAGCGCCACCACAGGTTGTCGCGGAGCGAACAGAATTTTTTTGAGTACAGATACTTCCTTGATCGCCGGAAATGACCCTTTCCTGGCCTTGCTAATTTGCAGATAAACGAAGAATAAATAGGTGTCATTGCCAACAAAATGTGACAAACGTCAATAGGTAGATGATAGCGCAATAAAAAAGTAAATAATCGCGAATAAGTAAAAAGTAGTAAAAAGCTGAAAAGGGCGCCAGCAGTCCATTTGAGTCCGTCAGGGGGGGGGAGGCATCCGCCCCCTGACTGTATGGACGCTCCGCCACTGGATCAACTTCGTGTGCATGTAAACGCTTCTTTCGTTATCGAAAGCAAATGTATCATGTAATTGTTTCAATGTAAGGATATTGATCATAGGCGTAGGAGCCTCATTTGATTGGGGGGGGGGGGCTGTAACGACTTGCCCGAAAAATATAACCAAAAGTGTTTCGCGCTCTCCGCGCGCGTTCCACATGTTAGTGTGCATATCATATGGACATTCTTCGGTTATTAGCCCTACATCACATGCCAATAACAAACAATCATTTTCCGTGTTATTACCCTTCCATATTGGTTATCATTATTGGGGTTGTCGTTACAACAATAATGATAATAATAATAATATAAGTTTACCATTGAAAAACACATTGCAAATTCTTCTACTTTCAGTAGGTGTCAGTGGCGGAGCTAGGGGTATTGGTCAGGGGGAGAGAATGGTCATTTGTCATTCGCCATTTGTCAGAAAATTGCACCAACAAAATGGTATTTGTATTTGAGAGCGCAATAAAAAAGTCAATAACCGCGAATAAGTAAAACGTGATAAAAAGCTGAAAAGGGCGCCAGCAGTCCATTTGAGTCCGTCAGGGGGCATCCGCCCCCTTTGACTGTATGGACGCTCCGCCACTGGTAGGTGCCCGAAAAATTCTCAGCATATTGCCCGAATTTTCACCCAAAAAAAACCCATGCAAATTATTCTTCTTTCAGTAGGTGCCCGACAAAAATCTCAGCATATTGCCCGAATTTT
>KN882389.1:107617-124244 GCA_000934455.1 Apostichopus parvimensis | reverse complement strand
TATTATGGTAATTTCGGTTGGTTGTGTCGTTTCTGCATAAACCAGTGCGCTTTATTCTGGCAGTAGAACTGATCTCTCAAACATACTACATAAACATCCAAGAAAGTACATCAAAACGTATAAGATATCGTTGCTAGTTAAGCGATGTAATTACATTGCCACTAACTTTTATTCAATATAATCGCAACATCTGGAAAGGAATATTACTGTTCAGCATACTAATGTATTTTTTTAACATATTTCATTTGCACCTTTTTATAGTATTCTCATTGCCATTATTACTGATAACATTTTAAAAGCCAAGTTTCGAATCCGATGCAATTATCGAAAACTATTGAAAAAGTATCAAATGCCATCGAGTTCTCTGTGCTGGCTGTCCCACTGATAAAATGGTTCACCGTTGTTTTGTATTTTGCCCCATAATATACTATTACCTGAGAAGGCTTATTAGTGTCTCTTTCCTTCACTTCGATCTTTCAAATACGCAAACTTCCACTATAGCTTCGATATGTACTTCCTTGTTTAATATATGTTATTATATCGCCAACCGTTTCCTGTCCTTGTTACCTTGAAGACTTCAAATCCACTACTTTGATCATTGACTTGGCTGTATTTTCATTGTTGTTGTTGTTATTCCGCAATCAGAACCGTGAAGATTCTTCCAGAAGATACCGCGGTAATCGTTGGACGAGTATTCCCCATTAAGATTGGAGTAGCCGCAGGAATAGAAATTTGTCTCATAAACCGGATTTTTGTTTCGGCAGCATTTATAATAATAACCACTACAGCAATTATAACATTTATGAGGATAATAATAATAACAATAATAATAATAATAACAATAATAACAGCCAGAGTACTCGTATCTACCGGTTTCTACGGGGTTGCTGAATGAGTAGCAGTTGCTGGAAGAGCCCGTGCTACTATCGTCTGGATACCACCAGCCACCTCGGTGTTTTTCTGCGCAGTCGAAGGTACTCGATCCATCGTTGTCTTGATCGTGCGTACTAAATCGATGCCCTAAATTTGCTCCCATAGCATTGTAACCTGGAAGGAAATTAGCAAATACTGAATGAAGGTATTTTCTTGTAAAATACGAAGTTTTTTCCTTTTATATATATACTGGACATTATTAAGTCACTTTAGGTTCGTTTGCTATATTTGTCGGTTATAATTGCGTTTGTTATTTTGTTCGTTTAAGTTGGGCTTACGTTATATTGTTTGTGGTTTCATATACGAGTTCTAAATTATCGTAAGGGAGTTTACAATATTGAACAAAGGAGTCAAGTTTGCGAATTTTTACTGGAGCGATTCCAATTCTGTAAATTCGTCTGTGACCTCATTTGAGAACATCGTTAATTACGACAATATTTTTTTTGAATGTCAGTATTGTATTTATATTATTATTTCTTTTCCTTTGACAAATACTAATTAAAAATATAGTAGTGATTGACAGATTAGCAGAAATGTAATCGGTGCATTTTTTGAAGAATTCACTTTCGGCATTTTGTAAAATATATAGTTTTGACTGTTCAATATATGATAGGTGCTCAAATAAGAGGGAGGGTAATAAAGTGTTTGGTTGTATCATTCATGGCATCATATTCTCTCGTGATAACGTCTTAACTTTCATACTGACAGATTTCTTCCATTTGATATCGATGAGCTAATAGTTTACCATATGATTATACATTTCTAACGATAAGAAATACGGCAAGTAATGCTCTTTAAGAATGTAACACATACAATTCGTCTCGACTGATCTCTTTAAAAAATGTCCGAATTATTTAATACTTTTTCTTTGTTATTATTGTAATATCATTAGCCTCTCAATCAATATAATAAACAAATATTGCATGGTCAAATGAAACTTAATTTTCTTTTGTTTGGAAATGATAAAGTCGTTCTTTTAGAAATTAATTTAATTCACTCTTTAATAACATATTTCAATCACAAAGTAAGCTGAAATGCTGCAGCAGTTCTTAGGTTTCCAGACTGGTTATTATTCCTTTATGTTTTAAGTTCGACATATGCGAGGAAGCAGACGCTACTAACTATATAAGAGTGGTTGATATGATATATTATGATGTTACAACACTATATCATTTTACCAACATGTGCTAAACTACAAGGCAATTGTATGATGAGCAATGCGCACGGGACTCTAAGCTCGACGTCTAATACAGTTTGACATTAGTATATACACTAGATGTATAACATGACCTGAGTATATGTAAGAGTACAAATCCAAGAGTGTGACGACTACAGATAGTTATGCAAGAATGACATTAAGTAATAACTACAAATCTGCGTATGGTTGACATTAAGCACAATACATACCAGCATTTCCATTGTAACCACGCAAAGAGAGTCGGTATTTGTCTCCCTCGTTACTGATACTGAAAGATGAATAACGGCTGTGGTATGTTGATCCTTCCGTGTTTGTCTTTTCTATAAAGAGTTGGTAGGCTTTTTGATTTGTCAATTTGTATATTTTATCGTTGCCAATCCAATGATCTCCTGTTGGGATTCCAAACCCGTTTTTGTACTCATTCCAGTTTCGATAAAAGCTGCCGGAGCTACTTGTACGTCGTTGCAAAATCTAGAAAGAAAATCAACGAGTTTATCGATTGGATGTGAGTAATATATGAAATATCTCATTTGTACTACAATAATTTAAGGAAATTAATTGGTGAAGGTCAATATCCGATTGCATTAAAGCGATAGGAAGATGGATCAATTTAATCAAATAATTGAATTATTTAATTAAAATGTTAGTGAAAGAAGTCCTGTTATATGAGAAAATAAAAAGTTAACATGGTAAAGTTCTGTTTTTTCAATAGTTAAAACTCACTGTCCAACCACCACTAGAATCCGATTTGTTTTAAATTGATAGGAAGATGGATCAATTTAATTAAATAATGTTATGATTCACTACCAATGTTAGTGAACGAAGTCCTGTCATATGAGAAAACACAAGTTAAAGCATTGATTGTCAATGGCTAAACTTACTGTCCATCCCCCCCTAGACATTTCACAAAAAACTTCAAACCCGGAGCTTCCAGCGGGATAAATGGTATATTTTCCGTTATTTCTTCTACCCGCTGTGTGAAGATCAGAACAATCTCTCGGTCCACTGCGGGTACATGTAACACCATCACCTTCAAACCATTCGTTACAGTAACATCTACGGATATCATTCCGCTCCTCGCAGGTTGCGTCTGCACTACAACTGTACCTCTCACTTGTGAGTACGTTACTGTTGCAGGTTATTCGTAAGGAACAGTCAGAATTAATGTATGATTCACCTTCCTGGAAAGATAAATGTTAGACGACATTTTTCAAATATAGTAAAATAAATGTTAATTTGTTACATTTTTAACGACTTTTGATGACACACTGGATTAAAACTAATATATGGTCATGAGCGTTTTAAATATATTAAGTAACGTTCATCGTTCTGGGTGTATCATTATTGCGTTGCCATATCTATGTATTTACGCTAGGTCTAAATGAATTAGAGGCAAAGAATTTAAGATACCCTAAAAGAATCGTACTGACCCTAACTACACTTCCTTTGGCATCAACGAAGCAGTTGTGGGTGCATGTCATTCCGTCCCCTTGGTAGTTTTGATTGCAGTAACATTTACGGACACCGCTCCTCTCATCACAGGTTGCGTGATCACTACACTGGTAACTCGTCTCTATAATTTGGTTGTTGCTACAAGTTGATCTTCGTGTACATCTTGAATTGATGTAAAACTCGCCTTCCTAATATAAGATATTCAGTGGGAAAAAATATAATAATAAATGAATTTTGGATTTGCGGTTGTCACAGTGAAATGTACGGCATTGCAAGAATGGCTGGCAAATTTCATTTTCTTTTCTGGCAAAGGGTATCAACTTTTAAAACAGTTTAATGCGGTCTTTGCAGCCAACTCTGATATTGGGGGCCTAGGGATTTACATGATTTTTTTGTTTAAAGTAGCTGTCAAATGTTGCATTCCGTGGAGGTTTATTACCACTAAAAACTCATCTTACAATACGTTTGAAACGCACTATTTAGGTAAGAAGTATCAAATAATATTGTTTCAGGTTTATAAAGGAATGCACACCCATAGAAGTGATATTATGCTTCCCGACTTAATGTAAAACATCCCTTGACTGACACTTTTGCCTGGCCTGTCGAAAAAAATGGGGTCCAAGGTCCCTGCCTAACCGCGATGCACACGCCACACGGTTATCTATCAATGTATCGCAATAATCGACAAGTTTAACTAGTTAAAGATTTGCTTCAAATTATTTTGACAATGAATTAAGATCAAAGCAATTTAAATGGCCTAAAAGAACTGTACTGACCCTTAATACACTCCCTTTGGCAGCAACGAAGCAGTTGTGGGTGCATGTTATTCCGTTCCCTTGGTAGTTTTGATTGCAGTAACATTTACGGACACCGCTCCTCTCATCACAGGTTGCGTGATCACTACACTGGTAACTCGCCTCTATAATCTTTGGTTGTTGCTACAAGTTGATCTTCGTGTACATCTTGAATTGATGTAAAACTCGCCTTCCTAATATAAGATATTCAGTGGGAAAAAATATAATAATAAATGAATTAAGGACAATGCAACATTCGCTCGACTGTTCTAGGGTATGAACTTTTAAAAGGTTTTTGAGGTATTTGGAGCCAACTCCAATGTACTCGGACTAGTGATTTGCCATAAGAAAATAATAGCTGAAACATGTTGCATCAAAATGCTTATTGCAACTTAACACTAAAGCTACAATTATTTCTAATCGCAAGACTTTGGTAAAAAGTTATCATGACTTTGTATTTAATATGTATAAGAGTATGCACACCCGTTTAAGTGGTATTACGATTCCCTTCTAAATGTTATATATCCCTTGACTGACAGGTTGCCTGAAACGGCGACAGAAGCGGGGTCCATGGCCCCTGCCTAACCGCGATACAAACGCCTCACGGTTATCTGTAAATGTATTGCGATAATCGACAAGTTTAACAGTCAGAATTAATGTAAGTTTTACTCTTCTGAAATGATAAATGTTAAACGACATATTCTAGTGAAAGTAAAATCAAAGTTTATTTGGTACAACGCTTGGTAACGCTCTTTGAGTAAAACTGAATTTGTACTATTGAATGGTCGTGAGCATTTTAAATATGTTAGGTAAAGTTCATAATTCTGGGTGTAATTGCTTTGGGTGCCTTGTATTTTGCTAGGTCTCAATAGGAAGACTTTTGCAAGAACATGTAAAACGAATAAAAGAGGTGCAAATCAATATCAAAAATAATCATGAAAATTAATAACAGATATAATAAAGAGTAAGGTCAATCAATTGAAATCCAAGATTTTATGTTTTAGTGTACTTTTCATGTTATATATTAAGACTTGTAAACGGCATCAAATAAACTTACTGCTAGTACGAAGCCTTCCCCTTGAACGTAACAGGCACATTGCTCTTGAGGTATGCAGCGGTCTCCAAGAACCATGTGGTTTTCTGGACAAAGACATCTCACTGGTTCCGCTGGATCCGGTATGACACAATCATTCGGATTCTCACAAGTTCTTTCACATGTATTGTCAAAATTATCCTTGTTGGATGAGCACCAGGTAATGGGTAAATCTGGGAAAATTGAAATCACCACAAGTTTATCCTAGCTTGAAGTGCTAACTCGCTGTTATGAGAGAATCGTGTTACCATCGTAATGCTCTGGCCGCTCGGATGATTTGCTGATTGTTAACATAGGGTCAAATGTAAGCCGGATTTTTTATTGTTAAGGGCTCATTCAACTTATTCTCATTTATGTCACACACACAAATAATATTACATTTTCAAGTATTCGACTATGGGAAACAATCAATATAGTTGTGTGTGATAATCATTTCCTCCATTGAAACTTTTCTGTAAGCATTTTTTAATTTCCGCTTTGACTACAACATATGGAGAAAATAATTTAAAAAAAAGTCTTACCTCTTATTCCTTCGACACCCCCAAGACTTGTTATAGAATAATTCCCCCATTCATCGGCAATGCGAAAGTTATCGTATGTCAAGGAATATGACTGGCCTGCATAATTCTCTAGCTCGATGCGCAGCTGGTACCTATTTTGGTTTATCAAGTGAGATAACTTTTCATTACCAATCAGAAATTCACTGCCTAAGAAACCAATTCCGTTTTTGTATTCGTCCCAGGTTCGATTAAAACTGATGGATCCACCAACACGTCGTTGTATGACCTGAAGAATTCAAAAGATAGGTATACAACTAACGGATTAATTTAATTATCTGATGATTTAACATTATAGGCACATTTTGCGGCTCACATCAAATAGGATAGAACACATTTGTGATGTTGCGTTTTATGTTATCTTTATACATATTTAGATCACTATCATAGGTGTGCACAGAATACAAGTTTTCTAATCGTACTAAAATTCAATGTAATTATACTGAGTAGTTTTGCTTCCGATATTAGGTTTCAAATATTCATACATCGTACAAGATATATCATCCGAAACTCTGTAAAACGAAAATGTGTCTTCGAGAGTAACGTCTGTGATTGTAAGTGTTCACGTCTTGAAATATGTCACTTACTGTCCAACCTCCAGATGTAGTGTTGTGATCACAATATGTCTGAAATGATTCCGGATACTGGTCAGGCTTAATCAGGTATACACCGGATTTGGCGTTGGTAGGAGAGCATTGGTTAAGTACTTCATGACAATCCCTTGGATACTCCGGAGTTTGGAATAGAAAATACTGCAAGTCTATCACCACGATAATGTAAAGAAAAAGATGAGAACAAATCGTAAAACTTGTGCAGATACAGTTCCATATGTAAAGAATTATTTCAAGAGAAATATAATATATGGCTACATGGCAATATATTTGTTTAAACTACACAGTAAACATATGGTGTTAACTACTATGAACCATAAAAAAGGGTATCCAGCCATTTTCGGCTAATATTCATAGCGGCTAATTTAAGCAAGTATAATTTATTTGAAATGAAAATCTAACGCAAAGTCACTACCGTGAATCTGAGGCGACACGGTCACAGAAACTATCATGAAAAGTAACAGATTCTTCGACATGAGGGTATGATTTGGACCTATTTTCACCTTACAACAATCTAAGGTTTATCAACACTGACCTGAGATTTGAAAGTGCCAAATTATTGAACGAGCCTACAGTATATAAGGTATAAACAAAGTGCGTGTTTTGTCCCTTCTGTTACAGTAACTTGCCATTTAGCCTCTGAAGATCTTGCTAGGATCGAAACGTCAGGCCAACTTACTTTGTACAAATGACTAACAAGTATGAATACATATAATCGGAACTATCTTGATTGCTTGAAATAAAAATTGACGAATGACTTGTATTTCTTTCAATGTTATTATCGCTAAGAATCTACAATTTACCCCAATCAGCGCTAAAACTACTTCAATCTACAGTACAAGGAAATTATTGAGAAATGTAAGTCATTATTTATCTTACAAATTGAAATAGGAGAAAGTAAAACATAAGAAGTACATCTAGATGTTTTTTTTTATCTAAATTAAACTTTTTCCGGACTATTATTTAGATAACAAATTTCTCTTATTTGGTTAATTCTCGGTAGTTTATATTAATCGTTACCCCTACGGAACTAAACTTACTTGAATCGTTGACTCTTGTGCTTGACGATATCTGAGGTAACAAAATATTAAAGGGAATGTACGATTAAGTGAAGTACATTCTAAAGAAACAATATTGAGTTAAGAAGGTTTTACTAAGGTCAATGTATAACAAAATACAGGACGTTTTCCAATCTATTACACCTTCACTTTAACAGATCCTATCATTTTAAGTTTTAATAAAGCGAAATCAAATTTTATAGCTCATTAATTTAAATCGGATTTCGCTTTTTGATGCAAATAAATGAACAATTTCCAATTTGTAAATTATGATATAAAAAGGTGATAAGAACGGGAAAAAACATTCACATGCCAAATTCTAAGCAGTAATATCATGTTTTGCAATCTTAATATTTATATAACATTCATTTTACTGCTTATAAGCATAGCTAAGATTAAAAGTAGGTTTATTGAATAACTTTATTATTTTGAAAATATGATTATATGTCTGTTTGCATGTCTTTTAATACCTCTTATTCTCATTACTATACACAAAACAATCATAGGTCAACATACGTCTATCTTAATTAAACGATCATAACAACGATAAGCATACGAAAGTAATAACTCCCTGTGCATTATGCTCATCGAAATGTGAATGATATATGATCTGAGAAAGCGAAAAGAAAACTTACAATATATTATTGAAAGAAAACTAAGAGTACAAACAACAGCGATATCCATGGAATAAAAAACAAATTGAGACCTTACCCACGTCCTTAAGAAAAACATGTATCCGACTGTACATTTCCCCGCATACTATTTTGTTTGGCAGTAATAAATGTTGTTCATTGCAGGTTTGTTTTGAGTTATAAAAATAAAAAATAGCTGATATAATTAGGCTTTTATCAATATAAAAGAAAACTTGATGACAGCCAAAGTTTTTTGGCACGCTCCTAAGTTGCATATTATTAACCAAAAGCGGTATTTTTACATGTTCGCATACTAAGAACATCTCTTAAAAACGGTGATTTTAAGATTCATGACGTGTTGCAATGTGTTTGTGTCCCTCATACGATTCCGTAACCTATTACCACCAATGAAAAGGTCTCTATTATGCGGAAACGATGCAATTCAATAATTAAACATTTTCTGTTTGGAAAATTAATTAAAAAAAATGAAATTATTGTACAAATCTCGAACTATGTGCAAACGTATTCTAATTACAATATTCATCAAATTGTATTCTATTTTCACAATGAGACACTTAGATCTGTCCTTCTTGAAAACAAAATGAAGAAAATTCATGATCCGTAAACTTTGATCTCCTAGTGGTGTTCGTATAGTAAGCTAAGTGCAATTAACAGTAGCGGGAAATTGGATATATTATGCTAATGAGGTACTTATACAATGGGACAACGTGCAATTTACCCTTAAAAACTTTAAAATAGCCAAGTTTTGAAAATATGTAAAAAAATGAGTAACAAAAATTCATACAAATTCATCCGTTGTGAAAAAATAGTGTTTGTTTCGATACGCACAAGCCATTTGATTGACTTGGGCAAGCATCACAACACAATTGACCTTTTCGTCTACAACATCACAAAACACGTTTACGTTTAACGCCCTAGCTACTGACGCTAATTGTCAATATTCGTTCGCCTGAAAACTACAACTGTATAATATGTGAGTACGACATTTGTTGTTACAACTTTTTGCTTTATCATAGAAAATATGTCGACCTTTTTAGAAATATTGTACTCAGAACGTATGCAATAATTGAGGCGTTCAATGTGCATACATTATGCAGAGTTATCTGCAACCTACGGAAACATGGTTACAGTCATAAAATATATTTTTATAAATAAAAAAAGTTTAAGATCGCAATAGAAAATATTTGGGCAAAGCCTTACACTTGATGGGAACTTTATTTCCTTCCTGATCCAAAAAGGATAAAAATCTTTACAACACATGTGGTGGACAATTGCGAACTTCTTACAAGAAATGCTAAAAATTACGATTCACGCTCAATCAAAATAACCTTATGTATAGCAAAATACAAGTGAGCGTATTCATAACCAAAACTGTTTTGATTACCCTTTGTGCACATCAGCAAAAGCAGATACTCTTTCGGCAACTTTACGTTTTCTGTATCTATTTAAGATAGAAAACGTAACTCGAACGCCCAGAACATCGCCGTGAACCCTAAAATAGCTCCCATGAAAACACACACTTGTTCATAACAAAACGTGCATGATTTTTTTTTTTGACCTTTGGTTGGCGTAATTCTCTGAAGTATCATAAATCAAGGATAACACATAATATCATAAAAACACTTGTTTTTCTTTTCTTCTCTTGATATAAAAGGAAGTCTCATTTGATGCCTGTGCGCAAAGCTTTGTATAATAGAAAGTTATATATTACGTTGAAGGAGGAAATAATTCAGATATATTGCATAAAATGCCCGATCCGTCTATTTAAGTAAGACATCATATTTTTTCTACTGAATATAACATATTAGAATCAGTGAGTATTTTATTTGTGCGCTGGTTCAGGAAAACTCTTACATGGTTTACATGTGCTGAGATTATCCGATAATTCGTTAATTAAGTATGTCGGGAGAAAGAAGCTAATGATATAACAATCGTGCAGAAATTCTTCTTCAAAAAGATATTTTTGTCAAAGTAATTATGATTAAATCTAAGTGTCTAAGTAAACGATATCTGTTAACGTTAAAAGAAATAATAGGTAACTGTTCAACAGACACATCAAATTTCAAATATGACTTATCGTAAAACAATTTATAGAGTTTCTGTAAAGTTATATCCATTTTGAAAATTCTTGACAATCAACATCATCTAGATTCCCTCAAAACAACACGATTTTGAATTATAGCCGTTCTTGTCCACGTGATCTCGTGTTGTATGGTAACATTTTCAATACTTTTAAATTACAGACTTTACAAGGAAGAAACGAGGAAATGATGGCTACAAGCCTGTCTTCTCGACAACGTGGCAAAAAAGCTCTAAATCATAAACTAGAACATTTCTACAGTTCTGTTCTTTTGAAAAACAGAATCAGGAACTTTACAACGGAAACATTTGATTTTTTTATGATACTTTATTTTTTTATTTACAGTACAAAACGGTGTTACTTGGCTTTCAAATATTGGTTGCCAAATTACCTGTATCAAATATAATGTGTTTTGGGGATGTTTGGCAAATAATTGTTGATCATTTTAAGTGTTTCTTTTTGTGTATTTGCATGATGTACTAATCAATATATATTCGTACGTACGTGCCTGTAGTGAAGAGTGTGATACATTAATGCGTTTATTGTGTTATGTTTTACATTTACCTTCCCTGCGAGCAAATGTCCAAGTTGTTGTCAGGTATATATTGTATTACTTAAATATATTAACAATTTCGTGAACGAGAATTTGAAAGTGTTGGAATGCTTCTATTGTTGAATTGATGTATATCTGTTTTTGTAGTTTAAAATTGATTGTTAAATATTTCACACATAAACTGTTACAATACTGAGGTTTTCTTAGCTCGTCTTGAAAAAAAAAATGTTCAGCTATATTGCGTAACACTGCCATTTTTATGTACACGAAAAACCCATCAATACTTTATGTTGACAAATTATACGTCTGTGTATTAGGAATTATGCTTCTTTTGAATATTAAATGCAACAGATTAATCACATCAGTAGAAAGTTGTAATGTACTTATTTATCATTTCCGTATGCATATTTGTTTTTATAAAAAATCAAAAGATGAACTTTATCTATTTTATCATAATAGTTCGGCAGTCATTTTGACGGAGAGATAAATTTTGAATTCGGAAAATATGAATTATTTTAGGAATTGACAGAACAAATTGTCATCGTGAAGGAATACTTTCTCAAGTCGTTTTTTTTTTAATTTGTTACTTGTTTTATACGTTCGCATTTTTAATTTCATGCGATATTTTCTTTGATAAACAAATTATTAGTTCACAAGTTAATGATAAAGGTTTTATCCTTAGAATAGGTACGTAATCATATGTAGGGTTTCGAAACCCATATGTATGTATGTATGTTTGTATATGTGATCTTCCCGCAAGCAGGAACTCGCGAAAGAAGCCATGGAGGCTTATAGACTCGCAAGCTGACCGAAGCCAATCTCTCGGCACACATTCATTTAACGTCCATGTCGGGAAGTTGTTATTGAACAACACCCTTGCCAGACGACACACATTGCTGTCGGCGGGGAATCGAACCGGGGATCTCATGACTGGGAGACGCCGGCGTTTACCACTAGGCTATACACTCCGCCTTATGCTCTTGCTACAAGAACGTTTAGGCTTCTTGTAAACCAATTTACAGAGTTTCTGTAAAATTATATCCATTTTGAAAATTCTTGGCAATAAAAACCTCGTGTAGACTCACTAAAAACAACACGATTTTGAATAATAGCCGTTCTCGTCCACGTGATCACGTGCTGCACGGTAAAATTCTCAATATTTATAATTACAGACTTTGCCGGGAAGAACGAGGAAATGATGGCTACAAGCCTGTTTTGTCGACAACGGGGCAAGAAAGCTCTAGATCATTAATTATAACATTTCTACAGTTTTGTTTTTATTAAAAACAGAATCAGGAACTTTACAACGGAAACGCACAGCGAGAAGATATATACATTTACGATTGAAATTAGGAGCTTGATACATTTTAAGAAGGAATATTAGGATTGACATAGCTTGGTCATACCAAAAAATTAAAGACAAACTACAGAATTATTAAGATAAACATTTTGTACATAACACTAATGGAGACGATTTTTCAGTATTATGCTAGTATAAAACGGTGATATTTGGATTTTAAATATTGGTTGTCAAATTACCTGTACCAAATATAAGGTGTTTTGGGATGGTTGGCAAATACTTGTTGATCATTTAAGATACATTATATTTTCTCTTGGGGTATTACATGATGAACTGATCAATACATATTCGTACGTACTTGCCTGTATTGAAGAGTGTGTTACATTAAATACGTTTATTGTGTAATGTTTGACAGAGACCTGCCCAGCGAGCAAATTTCCAAGTTGTTGTCAGTTATAAATTGTATTACTTAACATATTAACAATTTTGTGAAAAGCCAATTTGAAAGTGCTTGGATTGCTCAAATGGGAACTGTTACAATACTGAGGTTTTCTTAGCTCAGTTTGAAAAGAAAACAAAAACAAAAACGTTTCAGCTATACTGCGTAAAGCTGCTATTTTTATGTACACGAAAAACCTATCAATACTTTAATTTTGACATATTAAACTTCTGTGTATTAGGAATAATTTTTTCGAATATTAAATCCAACAGATTGATCATATCAGTATAACGTTGTATATAAAGCAATTAAGATATTCAACTTATTTAAAAGTTTAATTATCATTTCCGTATGGATATTTGTTCTTTTAAAAATCAAAAGCTGAACTTTATTTATTTTATCATACTAGTTGGGCAGTCATTTTGACGCAGAGATAAATTTTGTATTCGGAAAATATTAATTATTTTATGAATTGAAGGAAAAAATTGTCATCGTGAAGGAATAACTTCTCAAGTTTTTCTTTGATATTGTTACTTGTTTTATACATTCGCATTTTAAATTTCATCCGATATTTGCTTTGATAAACAAACGATTAGTTCACAAGTTAATCATAACGTTATTTTTCTAAGCATAGGTTAATGGATACATCATCATACGTAGGGTTTCGAAACCCGTATGCACTCGTTACAAGACCGCTTAGGCTTTGCACGCAATATGGACGAGAAACTTGTTGTATTAAAAACAGAATTGTATGACTTTGAGATTTATTTAAGAAATAACATTTAGACATTTCAATATGTATATATATTTTGTATGTTTCAAAGTTCTCCTTCAAGAGATTCGTGTTGATTTTAAATAGTTTAGCCTCTAAAAAGACATATTATACGTAGATTTTCTGCCTAGTAAATTTCTGCTGTAGATTTTCTTTTATGTGTTTGTTTGATTCTCAAAAAAAGCAATGATTTAATTAATAATTGGGTATCAACAAATGATACAGAATGGACAGTACGAATAGTGGGGCTATCAGAAGAAAATATAAGGGCAAGATAATAAATGCAATAAAGTAATAAAGAGAGATAATTGTGTTTAGAATAATGCTCGATAACGCACAAGTTTTGGAAAAAAAAACATA
This sequence comes from Apostichopus parvimensis, assembly GCA_000934455.1. Taxonomy (NCBI): domain Eukaryota; kingdom Metazoa; phylum Echinodermata; class Holothuroidea; order Aspidochirotida; family Stichopodidae; genus Apostichopus; species Apostichopus parvimensis. Next base: position 110,391 of record KN882389.1, on the reverse strand, counting down.
TCTAAGTTTTAAGAAAGTTACAGTTAAAAAGAGCGGATAGCTCACCAATCGTAATATTCTCTAAAAAATACTCGAGATAACAAGTCAGCGCAGGTACACCGTTGTTATATTTTATATGTAGAAAAAAAGTACAGGATTTTTTTAATCTGAAGTTAATGAAGTACTGAGTTCCAAATTGTCAATCAGTAAAAAAAATTATACAAGTAAAACAAATTAATTGTAATTTTACTTTGTAGAAATTAATTTCGTTTTATTAGTATGTTAGAGACTTACCCGAAAACCATTTGAGTTTAAAATCAGCAACACCGCAAAGACGAAAATATAGTTGCTTCGAAGTTCTGCCATTGATCCAAAATGAAACAGAGAAAAAAGGGTGCACGAAATAAAGGAGATACTTGCTGACCTTCTGAGACACTAACAGAAGTAATGAAAGTGAAATCGTTACACAAAGAGGGACCTTCATACGTACGGATGTCCATTTACACCACGTAATTTATCAGTTGGTTACATTTAAGATCCATAATCTATGCAATCTAGTGTGTCCCATATCGACATCTGTTATATTATGTTAGTGTCATTATTAGTACAAGATAAATATGTGCTATATTTACTTAGAAGCTCTTGTATCTCAAAGTGTTAGTTAAAAGAACTAATCAAACACAAGGAAATTATAATAATGGGTGTTTACATCTCATACAATAAATGTCAAATTATCTGTATTTGAACCATTACTGGATTAAATGACTATATTTTATTTGTCTTAATCTTGCCACATATGTTTACGAGTTAACAAATAATAAGTCGAATAGAGAAGGTGAATGATAAGCACTAAGAACTGTGTTTCTTCGTCGTTTAAAACCTTTCTATTGATATGGGACATCATGTATGCAAAGGACGCTCACAACGTATTAAAATACTTTAAACATCAAATTGCTTGGACTCGTGACATATCAATATCAAACAGCACCTTTTGAATATTAGACGAATCACAGGAATAGTTAATTAGGGCTGGCCTATCAGTGATTAGAGTCATTATATTTTACGATGTGGTTTTGTTTTTATTTACTAGGGAGTTCAAAATTAACAATAATTTGGTTAAAACAACAACAGTAATATTGTTTTTCCACCCGATAAGCATGGCTCGCACAGTAAGTACTGTTCATGTCCTGTAACATTTGTTTGAACAAAAAGTAGTAATAACTGATTGATACACGGTTGTGGGACATAAGAGTAGTTCCTGTGCCAACCATTTGATGCGAGTTCTTTAATACGCGATTCTAAAATGAAGTCACATCTAGTCGTTTTATGCTATAGGTAGGTCTATGGGTATACCCGAACATGGCCTTTCTTCAATCTTGGTTTGACGAATTGACGTTATTTAAAGAGAGTTGTGAACTGGAATCAACGGTACAGTACCTACTTAACTTCAAACACATAGCTAGTACAGTAACTACTGGTGCCACATGTGACACATGTAACTACTGATCATGTCCCACAGCCGTGTTCGTAATACGGTAACATGAGTTACTGTACTAGCTATATGTATCGGATGGTTTTCCACATATCAGTCCATTGTTTTTTACAATATCACTCATGCATTAAACTGTTCAAATGATACAATTCACTTTAATGATCATGACCAGGAACTACCCATTTCATACTCAAGTTGACGGTCTCCATGATATTTATTATGATTTCAAAGTACCTTACCTGCTTTAACGTTACACAATCATTTACAAGGTAATGCCTTCTATTTTCCTTGCTAGTAAGTACAAGGTACTATATGCTAAACAACGTGGTTGGTAATTAACGATACTTAACGGAATCGTATGGACGTAAAAACCGTATGATATCACGTGATTGAGCCACGTAGCACTGTTCCACGTGTTCGATATGATGACATCACAAGGAAATACATCTTGAAAAATGACAAATCGTGGCTGGACTCTTTACTACAATGAGACTAAGGCATATTGCCAGACGTTATTATCTGTGCCAAGAAATCGGAGTTCATACTTCTTGTGTTAAAGCATTTGCCCCATTCCTCATATAACCTAGTAGAGGAATATGACCTAGATGTGATTACAGGATTGTATTCAGAATGTAGTGACAGAGGATCAAAGTGAATTATTATATAAGCCTACTAAAGAGATCATATTAAATATAACTGTGTCAGACAAAATGTTTGTCACTGGATTAATATAATAACTAGTAGCAAGAAACAACCAAACGGTTTTACCCGCATATATGCCGTGAGTTACCCTGAATGATATAGATGGGTTTATAGTACATGGTGATTTGACCAAATTATGCAAACATATGTCTTTAGTGTCTCTAATTGTAATATTACAACAAGGAAGTAGGCGGTCTCAACGACAAGCACTGTGACATATCGGAGGAGAGCCATCGCCTCATACTTATAAATGATAGGCGCTTATTCAAACACATATCTAGCAATATTTCAGTAAATTCGACAATAATAACTCATTGTCGGAATATTATTAAATTTCTCTCGTGTACTCCACCATTTCCTCCCATTACGTCTATTTTTACTTAAATACGATTACAAGGTAGACATAGATGGTAAGATTAAGTCTGTACACATAAATTTGCTAAAGAGGTACGTCACCAGGGGTGAAGTGAGTCAGCGTGAAATTATATCTGCTGGCGTAGTTGTGAAGGAGGTAGTAGCAAATATGGTAACTGAAGAATCGGACGAAATTGGTGAAATTGATTTTATGCCAGTCCCCGCAAGTGAAGGACATGGTGATGTA
>KN882389.1:9856-21781 GCA_000934455.1 Apostichopus parvimensis | reverse complement strand
TTTCTTTACACAATGACCTAACCTGTAATAATCCAGATATAGACAAAATCATCACATTGGATTGTCATTTAAATGTTGGTGAATTGGATCATGTCAAAAGTAGGATTTTCAATAAAAATTTAATATACGTTTTTATGTTTTTATTTATACTCTGTGTTTTGTTTTTGTTTTTTTTTGCTTTTATAGATTTATCCGAATTTAAAGTAAAAAAAAAGAAAAAAAAACTAAAGACAAAACAATAAAACATGTATCAAGGTATTCTTAATCAACATACCATTGTAATGACAATTGAAAAGCATAATTATTTAAAGGCAAGCAACCAGAATGAGATATTTTTAAAGTCTTAGAAATGTTCTCTGCATCTGCACAAAGTTATTCCGCTAGTTATATGACCTTTATTTTTAATTATTTATTAATGATAGGATAAAATAGAGGATTTGCCTTTTGCTTTTCTTCCAGAATATAGTTTATATTAAAAACTTCAATGTAACCAACTGATTTAATGCATGAGAACATACAATTCTTCAGTGAAATTGATTTATTTGATGAGGCATTTAAGTATTTTGGAAAAATTCTTTGTGTGACTAGTTTTCTGGACTCAAAGACTAAAGAAACATCTCACTACGATTTTATTTTGAGTATTATTTTATGAAAATAACTATTATTTTCCCTCAAATTTCACATCGGTCACAATTACAAAACTAATGATTATTTTACATTACTCGAATGACTCGAAGAGGTAATTCAGATGTTACCAAAATGGCAATTTATAAGATCTTATAAAACAACTTATACGTATAAGTAACGTCTATGGCATTGGAAAGCGACTTTCAATCTTTTAAATCTTCTAGTTTATTCAATTCAAAGATCAAGTTCGTTAAAAAACAGTATTATTTTTAAACATTTAAACAAGTCTCACACATTCGACAAACAATACTTTATAGGTGTTTCATTCTAACTCACGAGAATTAAAACAGAAATTTCAAAAGTGCAATGTTCATGAAAGTGAGTTAAACAAAAATTTATTTTATTGTTTCTTGCATTAATTAATTGATAGTAATATGAGCATATTTTGGGATGCGCACATTTTTTGTACCTTTTATTTTTAGGTAACGATATATCAAAATATCTCAATTAATTCCATTCACTACTAAAATCTCATTTTCTTTCTTTCAAGTTTCCCCTTATCTTGGTATCGTAATAGGACATTAAGTCTGAGTATAGAGGAGTTACCTCTAGTAAAGTGTTACTATACTTCTCGTTTTGACATTTTCATTGAGGAAATAACTGTGATCTCTACTTATGATATCAATCGTATTGAACTGTCACTTAGAAAGGCATGCGATAGGAGACGTTCTTTACAACTTTATCATTTTAAATAAAATAAATGAAAATGTCTTACATTTCCTCCGCTCTTATATCCATGATCTATAAAAATTGTGGTGAAAACAATTGTTGTTATCAAGTTAACTAAGCCGAGTATCGTTATTATAATTACTAGTTAGTTTTAATTTAAATTAAACTTATTCAACCTTGTTAACTTGAAAATGTACATGTCCAAATTAGTGATCTTTATGTTTACGCTTTTTTCAAAATGCATTTCAAAATATCTTAATGCCTTGTTGCAGACTGTTTTTCCAACATTGCTACATAAATAACGATATATTTTGAAGTGATATCGATGAGCATGTGAAGGAAGTAAACATTTATGTGTTCCCTGAGAAAATTTAAAGTTGCAAATTTCGCATTTGGATGATAGTTTACAGAAATATTATCAAGTTTAAAACTGAGCATTGTTTCAAATTTGATGAAATTGAATCGGACCTACGACCCTTTGAAGTATATATCTTATTTAAAGGATATACCTTATCATTATAGTTTTGTTTACAGTAGTTACCCAACTGTTGACTATTTGTATTTGAAGTAAATTTAAGCATCTTTGTGATTGGATTATGACATAGAAATATTTTGTTGTTAGATTAGTCAACGCAGATGTTGCTTTGATGGATTCATAATGATAACTTCGACGAATACAAGCACTAACGAGCCTGTTTGGAAATCATATCAAAATAACAGAGCTGACAAAGGAAGTTGCCTTTAAACAGATGGGAATCAAGTTATTCGTTGTATTATTAACAAAAAACATTAGAAACACATAACCATACAAAAAGTAGCGACTATCGCTCTGTATCGATAGGGAATCCCATGTCTGGATATTTAACAAGAAGATACATTTTCACTTATGAATCTAGAAATAACTGGATTTTATAGTTTAGCTTTTAGTTATCGCTGAAATGATTGAATTTCAAAGTGTTAGTTATTGTACTTGTAGCCAAAATTATGGAACATGAATTTATAAACTTGATTAATCTACTTGTTAATTAAGTTCAATAATTGATGAAATGAAGGAGTTTTGTAACGTGTTGATATGTACCTCAGAAAGGTGGGCTTGGCTATTAGAGGGTAACCTTGTGCACTGATGTGCTGTAAAGGATATGTGGAGAGCGATATACTCATAGTTTGAAAAGAGATTACTTTTTCCTGGCCATATCACGCAACTTAATTGACTTTCATTAGTTGGTGTGTAACAAAATTCCTTTAAGATGTATATATGAATGAGCTTTTCTTCTTAGTATTTTACATGTGAGCAAATGTGAGAGAATACTTTATTTAGGCATAGAAAAAACCAATTGATCTAATTTAGTTTTTTTTCCAGTATGTGTGGTTCAATTAAAGACGTTTTGTTATATGTCGAAACACTGTTGTTCTTTCGCAAGGTTAAAAATTCTAAGTATTTTAAATTGAAGGCCTTTAAAACTGAATTTCATCAGGTATTTTTATCGATGTTTTCCTATTTATTGGAAAAAGTTTTTAATTCAGTTTGTCACATCATTTAATATAAACAGAGTTAGCTCAGCAACACAACTTATGTTATTTTCGAAACAGTGGTAAAATATTTAAAAAAATAGATAATAGAAAGACTTACCCTTTCTGTTCCAAACGAGTTGCAAATCGTCAAAACAGTCAAACAAACTTTGAAAAGCGTTTCCATAATTTCGGGTCTGTAGAAATGTCACGCGAAAATATATTCGATGAAGTGCAAGATGACAAATGGCACAGAGTCTCTCTTTAGGGGTGATCAACTCCCTACTGAAATGACCGCAGTAGTGGTATGGATGTCCATTAATGCCATCATTTTATTTGAAATATGGTTTGGATTATAGGTACAGCTCATACGAGGAAATGCTGTACATTGGCTTCTATGTTAATTAGGCTATCGGTCATGCGCAATCCATTTAATTTTTTTTTTTATATATTTGAATCTTGAACTTTCACTCAATATATAGTACGGTAAGCTTCATTTGCATAATGTTGAATTGTCCTTGTTCCCATCAATAAAGCATAAAACCGATTGTATACTCATTTAATATCGTGTCTCTAGTTTCAAGGATATCAATGATATTGCAATTCAATAACTGTCAATGTATTTGGTTTTTAAAACGAGTATCAAGTACGATACTACGTTTTATTTTTATTACGTTTAGTGTTGTTAATGATCAATGGTTTTGTAACTGTGCATAGTTGTGACGTCAATTGTACCAAAAAGAGTAGGAAATGCTGATTTACTTGTGCTGGTTAGGCTGGTATTATCCATATTTTTAAGATCCCTTTATGAGTTATTATTTGAGTTCAGATACTACGCTTTTGGTTTGGAGGCAAAATTAAAGAAGTATCGAAAGACAGGAAGTGATACTTCTACTCAGCAATATACATCATGCATACATGCATACAAGATCCATACATGCACAGTATTATATAACATGCAACATATATATCTAACATGCATGAAGTAGTATAATGCATCTTAGATACCGTGAAATGTATTGTATGATATATTCTACACTATCAATATGTATGTACAACTATCTAGTTAACACAGTTTGGAACATTCGAAGTTTGTCAGTGGTATATGCTATATGAACAATACTTCCTTGTTTTATGATGCCTACGTCACACCCTGTTTGCGGAATCGAGTATCCTCACATCTGATTGAATAAACATGTCAGCTATTTTGCTGGGCTTTGACTGAATTTTTATGATCTGTAACAATTACATTCATACTGACTGTAAATAATAATAATGACTGCCATTTCGTAATTTTTCATTCGATTTGACTGATCGTTTGTCAGAGGTTTGTGTAACTTCAGCCTCTTTATATGCACTCATATTTGTTAGGTCATTTGAGTTCACAAGAGATCCTTTTCTTAAAACGTGAAAAATGCTCATCCTCCTCCTAGAAATGTCGTCCAAATCTGCTGAAATATTGTGGAAATAATGTTTGAATAATGGTGAACCAGAGTTGTTTGGAAGAAATGTTTGTGTCGTCATCAATGGGCCCAAAACCGGGCCTTCTGTATGTAATGTTGGCCACAGATCATATTCAGTGATGAGAAATTTGTTTTACAACTATTTACTATTCATGACCAGCATGCGTTTCATGTGAGTAGCAAAATGTCTTCCGACTTAATTTTACCGTAATTTTGGGAAATAATTCCACCCGTGTGAGACTTGATCATTTCGAATATTTAGTTTATATGGAGGTTTCCTATTTAGTTTGATGGCATACTCTGTACATGGACTACTTGGCAGATTTGCAATTTGAACTTTTTCCACATTTTGTGTGTGGAATATGTGAGGAATGACCTATCTTGTTGGGGCCGATTCCTTTTCTCTGTGGTACTTCGATTGTAAACAAGTTGCAGGTCGTTCTATTATTGTATAGGCGCAATTTTGGGACAGCGCAATTTATCCCTAGTAATTAGTACAACGACATATTTCATACAATATGTTCGTGACAGTGTTTCTAAGGTAAACAGGAGATGGTAGGAAGGAAATGAAACCCGATGTGCTGCTTTGTCTTACTTTTTTGCACAAACAAATGGATTAACCGCTCAGAAATATTGCCATTCAAAACAAATTTCTCAGCGTTGCTGCTCTGGTTGGTTACTTGCTGGTAGCAAAGGATACGCAGCCAGGTTTTTTGGCGGGTGTGCTGGTGTGTGTGCGCGCGCTTCTCCATATTCCAATTAGCAAGATACAATAGCGCCTATTGAGTTCTTCTTTATCAATCGTTCCATATGGTGTGTATCGATATAGTCCACGCTAAAAGAAGAATTTGAGTGATATTTATATTTCAATAGCGATTCCGGCTTTCAATATATACAATGTTAATGTGTACTAAATCTCCGAATGCTCCTTACTTAAGTGCTAAATTGATGATGGCAAGTCGCGTTAATTACGGGACTGAATGTTCGGAACCAAATAATTTTCCTTTAACTTTATGTAAACGAGAGAGCATTCTTGGATAACTTTCAATACCACTTTTGCTGGAAAACAAAATGAAATTTGTAAACATGTTATTTGAAGTCTCATGGTTGCCTTTGTGCTGTTTGATCTGATGACATTACAAGGAAATAGATTTTGACGTATCTATAAAGTGTCATCAGATTCTTTTATACAATGAAACAAAGGCGTTTACTTCCAACTTTTCAATCGTTATTTCCTGTATTTTAGTAGTTTCCGATGCTCGTTTTTTTCTGAAATCAAAGCTTGTTTCGGGTTAATGTTCTTTCAAGAAACCAATATGTTGTTTTTTAAGATAAAAAGAAGTTTATAAATATGTTTATAGCAAAATATATATTTTTGTAAGAATCGTTTCAGGAGATGTGTATCGTTATTTGATATTTTAGTTTGATGTCGTTCTATATTTCTTAACGTTTAACCTAAAAATATATATTTCGTCCAATCATGCAGTTGTGATTTCTTAGCTTAAAATGAAATAATTGATTATAGTCCACGACAGATTCATGTAAGAGCAAACGTTTAAAGAATGACTTAAGGCAGAATTGTATTCTTGATATAAAAAAAACAAAAAAAAATTTAGTTGTTATTAAATTTGCAACTGTTTGTTGGACTAAGACGTCCAGCCACTTTAATTGATGAGCCTCAAAGGGTTTAAAGGGTCATTCCTCATTAAAAGTGACACATAAATACAACCTGCATATAGATAACAGTGATTCACAACAAATTAAAACGCATCAACATTAATTATGTGCCTAAAGTTATCCATAAGTTTATATTAACACTGTCAATCAGTCAACTCTAAAAAATGATCATTGCTTATTAACTTAATGATAACATACATTTCCGTTATTTAAGTATGTTGTACTTATAATTTACGCATAAGCCTGTGCAAACCTCTGAATAAGCGCAAATTTGGATCTCGTTACGCATATTTGCAACAAACTTTACTTGGAATGATGATCGTATATTATTTCAAAAGCAATAAGTTGCCAACTGAACCTATAGGTCTGTAGTGTCCCTCACGGTAACGCTGGATCGCGGAAAGTTTGCGTAGGCGATGGCACAGACACTGGTGTTACTGTTGTGTCAATGGACTTATTCAGTTGTCCCGTTTTAAAGATGATCTCGTACTATTCATTATTCGTACCTTCATAAATAATTAAAATTACTTGTATTCGTTTACCGCATTTAATACTGTAAGCTTCGCCAACTAGTTCAGATAGGTCACTTGCTGTTTAGGCGTAACATTAAAAAAAATGAGACCGGCGATGAAGATTGTAATAATTTGGTCCAAATTAAGCTATTTTAAGATTTAGTTTGTAAATAGTAAAGGGGTGGGGTGGGGGGGGGGCTCATCACATATTTATTTGAGTGTTATTTATTTTGGAAATTTGTGTTTTTAAACGATTCATTTTGATAAGTGTAGTAAGTAGCTGTTTCATTAAGCTGCATACAGTTCTTTGATGTTGACGCCATGGCTTTTTCATCAAATAATCAGTAAATACTTAGTAAAGCGATACATGAATTTGTCCAGATACATTTCGTGATAGTTTTTAAAAGAGATGTCATGAGATCTTGTGCTGTTTATTTAAAGTTAAAATAAAAGAAATGTATGTTTTGGGGGATTTTTTAACGATGAGTTAACATTAATGTTTATACCTGCCCCAAAGAACTAATTTCATCATCAATGTAGCCTCAAAAGTGCGTTAAAACTTAAGAAAACTTTAAAGGTGAATATCTTGAAAACCCAAATAGTTATAGACACATGCGATGTGTTTGTGTGATATATAATCTTCCATATTTTCTGTTGTATCTTAAAATCACAATAATGTACGTGCATGTGTTTGTATATGTTATGTACATGCTGAAGGAGCTATATGACACTAGGTTGTTATATAAAAATCCCATTTAAACCCACCCCAATACAATAACGTTATATTCTCTCACCATTGAACTTAATTATGGAAGAAATTAACACCGTAAACTGAATATAAGAGTGAAAAGAAACCTATATAATATTGACAAAAACTTCAATTCCACAATTATATGAGATGAAATTAAAAATAATGTCTACATAATCCATGTAACAGTTTGGCTACACGAGTACGTTTCGTGTTTAATTTGAAGAGCCCCCTCTATTTACTTCCGGAGGATACACATCATCCGTGCCATCACTCCGTGCTTGTAATTGATAATAGTTTATTCAACGTATTTCTATAAATATTTAAACAAAATTCAACAAAATATTAACATAATCATTTTATTCAATATTTTAAATTTTATCGGAATGTTATAAACGTTCTCGCGGTCATCCAGAAATTCCCCCTTTCGACTATGTAATATTTTTCATTTTACAGAGTAGTTATTATTGTTGCTGAAAACTCCTGAGGTCAATATATTTACAAATACTATTCAAAATACGTTTAACAATTTCAAATGCCTAAATGTTCATTACAAAGTTGAAGTTAGCAGTTACGCTCGATACTTTTGTATTAGTTTTTCGACACTCTTATTATTTTGGACATTCTCGTATAATTTGTCGACACTCTTATATTATCTTGACATGCTTACATTATTTATGGACAAACTTATATTAGTTTCGACATATTTATATAAATTTGGACATACTCCTTTTATTTTGGACATGCTCATACTATGTTGGACATTTTGCAACAATGAGCGTGAATTCAAACGCCAAAATGTTCTCTACAAATATGATATCAGCAGTTACTTTCGACATGTTCACATAATTTTTCGACACTCTCATATTATTTTGGACATGCTCATTTTATTTTTGGACATACTTATATAATTTTCGACATGCCTATATAAACTTGGATATACTCCTATTTGGACATGCTTATATTGTTTTGGACATTTTTTTATACATATGGCATTTGGTACTACAACCAGTGTAAAAGTAAATTTGTCTGAACATTCTCCGACTTTTTGAAATACGATTACTATAAGGTTACAAAACTGAGTGTCCGTTGTCATAATTGGAAGAGCCCCCTCAATTCGATTTTGAAGAGTACTCGCATCGCGGTGGAATCTTTACATAATTTTCTGAAATATTTATTTATAGAATTGATAAGCGTATATTGAAAAAAAAAATTCTAGCAATTTTTTAGCAATATCTGTCAATATTAATTTCAGCATTTATTCAATAAGAATACTTTGTCGGAACATTTTCAGGTTGTTATAAATTTGCTCTCGTGCGCTGATACGTGAGGGTAAAGGATTATGGAAAATGGCCCCGACCGGTAAAGTGCCAAAAAGTATACTCAATAAATCTACTTAAATGGAAACGTATAACATCTTGTTCTTTGAGATGAAGATACGACCCGTGTAAATGTGAATCTTTCAAAAATTTCTCTGCCGTTTTAAGTAGAAATACTATAATAAAAACAATAAATATGTTTATGAGTCACCCAAAATCAATGTTAATGTTAACAATCCTGTCTGTACGAAAGAAAAATAATGTGACAGCATTGACAAGGATAATACGTCGAGTCCGTTTGTTTTGCTCTTAATTTTTGACATTTGTTCAACGTGAATTAATGTTGGTTTTAAATATTAAGGGATGAACAACAAGTCGGTTTTTTAATCTCATCTTTTTCGTAGTAGTATTTGGCATCCATAAGTGAACACAAAGCTATGATATTTAGAAATATTCTAGTCACATATTAGGTGGTCTAATTGGAGAAAAAGACGGATGGGGTGCTGTTAATGAAATATGTAGGTATTAGAGCCTTTGCTATACTCTTTCCACTCTTTCAGGCTTCTTTGAGTTGATGTTTTCTAACAATTGATTTTTCTATTAACTAATAATCAATTTTTACTCCTATACTTCTTATTAAGATATTGCTTGAATTTATTCATGAACTAAAACTTGCAAATGAGATGTATAAAAGCTACATCATATTCTTACATGGAGATGAGTAAGAGAAAAAGAAAGTTATGTAGACTAATGACAAAGTTACTAACTGGTTGAGTATAGACATTTGGAAAATAACTCACAAAAGGAGTCGTCCGGAACCATGCTTATATGATCAACTTCGTGTGAATGTAAACGCTTCTTTAGTTATCGAACGCTGATACATGGCCTTGTTGTGTCACTGTAAGGACATTGATTCGGGAATAAGGATGGAACATATTAGGTGGTTTCGGTTGATTGTGTTCTTTCTGAATATAACAGTGGCTATTACTAAGGAGTCTACTGGAGGAACTGTTCGTCAGATATAGTAACTAAATAAATCAGAAAGCATATCAAAACGTATATGATGTCGTTTGTACGTTGCCATATACAACATAATGGCAACATTTGAGAAAAAAATAAAACTAGTCAGCATACTGGTGCCATGTTTTCAGATACTTTCATTGTATTTTATTTGATATCATTCTCAGTGTCATTATGAAAGATGGCATTTTAACAAAGACATTCCAAGTTCAATGCAATTATCAGAAGTCATCGTGTTGTATGAGATATATAGTTCACCATCATTTGGTACTGTACCTCAAACATATTAATGTCTTGGAAGTAGTCTTCGGACATAACAGATCAATGTTAAGGACACTGTACGTAATAACTATAACATGTTCATCGGTTCAATGGTGTACCTTTCATTCACTTTCATCTTCAAAATGCACAAACCTTCCAAAGCTTCGATATGTACTTCCTTATTTAACATATGTTTTTATTTTGCCAACCGTATGATATCCTTGTTATCTTGAAGACTTTACCTTACTATTTTGATCATTAAACTGAACAAATTTTCATTGTTGTTGTTGTGATACCGCAATCAGAACCGTGCAGGTTCTTCCAGAAGATACCGCGGTAATCGTTGGACGAGTAGTCACCATTCAGATTGGAGTAGCCGCAGGAATTAAAAGTTGTCTCATAGGCCGGGTTTTTGTTTGCGCAGCATTTCCTTTGATAATAATTACAATAATTATAACTAGTACAGCCATCACAATTATAGCATTTCTGATGTGGACGGCTGGAAGGACAATAATAATAATAATAATAACAATAATAATCATAATAATTACAGTCAGAGTACTCATGTCCACCTGTAGCTACGCGATTGCTGAATGAGTAGCAGTTGCTGGTAGAGCCCGTGCTACTATCGTCTGGATACCACCAGCCACCTCGGTGTTTTTCTGCGCAGTCGAAGGTACTCGATCCATCATTGTCTTGATCGTGCGTACTAAATCGATGTCCTGAATTTGCTCCCATAGCATTATTACCTGGAAGGAAATTAGCGAATAATTAGGGAATGTATTTTCTTTTTAAATATGAAATTTTTATTTATTTATATACTAGATCTTATTAGATTACTTTTGGTTTGTTTGTTGTAATTGGTTGTCAGTGCGTACGTTGCTGTGTTAGTTAATGTTTGGGCTTACGTAATATTTGAGCTTTAATTGTGTACGAGTTTATGAGCTTTCTTTGGAAGTTTAAACATTTGAAGATAGTAATCTAAGTTCCAGTTATTACCGGGCGGTTCCACTTCTGACAATTCGTCTTGGAACCTCTGTTCATATCAATTTTTCCTTGTAAAATATATTTCTTAGATCAATATTATAATTAATTGTTTTTACCTCAATTTGGCGACGATTATTATGTAGTGAAGAGATTTCAAGTCACGTGTGAGAGTAGCATAAATGTCAACAGCTCATTCTTTTAAGTACTCACTTTTGGCCAATTTGAAAGTAAAGGTTTGACTTTCTTCAACATACTAGGTTTTCAGATGAAAAGAAAAGTTGTGAATTGTCTGATTTTTTCATCGTTTTCATCGTTTCCTCTCGTTAAACGTCATATCTTTCATCTGACGGTTTTACTTCCGTTTGATATTGACAAAATAATGAGTTTTACCTATTATCTGATTATACATTCATAAAGATAAGATCTTAGGCAGGTAATGCTCTGTGGGAAAGTAACACATACACTTCGTCTCGACTTATCTCTCAACATGATGTTCAAATTCTTTGATACTTTGTTGTTGTTGTGGGGTTTTTTTTTTTTTAATACTATTGGCCTGTTAATCAATTCCATGAAAAAACATTGTATGATTAAATGAACCTTATTTTTTTTCTCGTTTGGAACGTTAAAGTCACATTTCATAACATTAATTTTAAACGCTCTTTTATAATATCTTTCAGTTATAAAGTTAGCTGTAATTTTGCAGCAGTTCTAAGGTTTCTAGACTAGTTATGATTCCTTTATGCTACTTAGATTGACAAAGTCTGAAAGAAAATGCGAGAAATTAGACGCAAAACTATATAGGAACTTGGTTGCTACTATATATCATGAATGTTACAATCTATCTTTATACATACACGTACTAAAGGAAATAAACAATGGACATTGAGTTCGAGACTCTAAGCGCGAGGTATAGTATATAGTTCTACATTAGTCTCTACACTTGATTTATAACAATACCTGAGTATATGTACGAGTACAAATACTATAGTATGATTACGACTACAGGTAGTTATGTTAGAATAAGATTACACAATAACTAGAAGTCGGCGTATGATTGACATATAGCACAATAC
>KN882388.1:172833-195202 GCA_000934455.1 Apostichopus parvimensis | reverse complement strand
CTCGAATTTTCCGTGGTTTTTTGTCGACAATTTTCATCCCAGGTTTGGGATATATATGCCCTGGGGGAAGTCGCAAAATGCAGTCTCTTGAACCTCTTGGTTATGGCAACACTTTAACGTTGGTTGTTCAGTAAGGGATTGGAGCATATTGGCGCTATGACAGGTCACCTTGAGTTATGTTAAACCATGATTTATGATAAGTGTCATGATTGGCTGCATGAGTTTGTGACCAAAAATTTGATCATAACATTCTATATTTAGTAAATAGAGGGAAGAAGGTAGCAAGCAGAGACTTGCTTCTTTTTTTTCTCTCTCTATCTCTCTTTTTTACAAGTTTCTTTCTCATTCTTTCATGTTAGGCAAAGGGGAATTGTTTGTAGAAATATAACGAGAAAGTAGGTTTCAAATAATACACTAGTGCAAGTTTCAAGATGATGACTGTCAGCTAATAATACCAAGTTACCTTCTAAATTATCTTAAGTAAGATATGATTTGCCAGTTACAATACCATTGAAGTCCTACCCTAAGTACTATTGTATGTGTCTTAGGCACAAAGATTGCACTTGGGTTTACTGTAGGAGGTTAATTTTATCTTTGTTGAATCAAAGGAAACCTCATAGGTGCCAGCAAATCACAAACAGAAAATTGACTGGAAATTATGTAAAACCCACCCACAGAGCAAAGAAATTATTCTATATTCTATGGACAAAATTGGCTTTGTTGGCTGCATGAGATGTAACTGTATTGTTATCAGTTGTTACACAGTATGCAAATGTTGTGTAGTTTGTGACTGGAACCATTTGTTAAAGGAGTATTCCAGTAGAAAACAATGTCAGCCTGGTATTTTTGTCTTTAAAATTGGGATGCATTAATTAACAACATGTGAATACACTACAGTCTCTGGGGTATTGATAACTTCACATTAACCTAAAGCAAAATTTGAACATTCTTCAATGCAACATCAACTAAAATAATGAAGTTAAACAAAATATTTTGCTGTCAGTGTGCAATTATGACATCATCACACTTTGTTTGCTTCAAGTTCACCAATAGTAAAAACTGTCACAACTTTCAACTATCAGTATCCCATAAATGCAATGTAGGAATTGCATGCAGATTTCTTCAAATATGCTAAGTACATATGTTCTTCTTTCATTTATAATCAAAAATAAAATTTTTCCCTGGACTATTCTTTTTAATGGAAAAGGATGAGTAATAAAAGATTGCAGTCGCATTGCTGCCTTAATTAACAAAAGTCACTCTGCATTAGTAATTTTTTTTAAGTTTTGGTCAATTTGTCAATGTTTTTTGTTGTTGCAGCCGAGTAGCTCAAAAGGGACTTCATTACGGGTTAATCAGATAAGACACGAAGAGAGTATGGACATTGTCAGCCGAGAGACAGAAGGCGAAAGGTGAGAGAAAATACATTTGTTTCCATCTATGTCGGCCAATCATTACACAATTTTTATTTACAAGTAAGATACTGATATAGAATTATGATCAATTGTTGCAAGATTATTAAATATCCAAAATTGTCTAGCCTTAGATATAAAATTGGCTGAAAGGGGGGTCATGTATGACATGAAAGTTTAAAGTCCCCCCCCCCCTCTCCCACCCACAATCACTCTAAAATGGTTCATGGTGATAACAACTGATATGCTCAGTCTTTTATGTGTGACCTTTACAGGTGTCAAAATATTAAAATCCTCCACTTTTTGTTGGACTGTATTTATACTGTATGTTTGTTTTTTTAGTGGGAGTTTTGGTACGTATGTGAACCCTCAAGAAATTGCATCATAATATTATTCTTGATAAACACTGTGATATATATAAGAGCTGTGTGTTATACATACTGTAGCCAGCTGGGAACGTTTCATGCCTGTAATTCCGTGAGAATACAGTTCTGTACCAAAGTAAAGAGAAACTCAGTTGACAGAGTCGTCTCTAGCTAGTTAATGGCTAAGATCCAGTGCCTGGCCAACAACCAGTTGGTTATTACATTTCTGGAATCACCAGTCCAGGATTCAATGTATTTGTTTACAAATACTATTTGTAGTTGGGTATTTGCTGTTGTTAATTCTATTAGTTAAACAATGTTCATTCATACTTAGTAAAGATTCCTAAATCCTATTGGTCCATTCAGGTCAGCTGACCGTGGTTAATCCTGTGAGTAACGCACGGTAAAATTACGGGGCATCACTTTAATAAATCTTTGGTTATATGTAACCAAAAATGTTTTGTTTTATGATTTTTCCCCCACACAAATGGTAGTGTATAAATGAACGGGGTTAATGAACGGTCTAGCGTGCGTTACTCACATGATTAATGCACTCCGGGTGTTAATGCTATCGCTGGATGCACTCGGGCTCCGCCCTCGTGCATCGCTTGCATTATCCCCCGATCGTGCATTAATCCTGTGAGTAACGCACGCTAGACCGTTGATTAACCCCTTATTCATTGTCACTATGACAAAATTGTCTTTATTTTAAGTTTTTTTAAATTTTTTAAAATTTTTTTATTATGTAAATGTGTTTGTAGGGACCTCATGGGAGTAGTTCTAGGGGTGGGGAGCAATGGTGTTCAAAGTTTCAAAGACTGGATTTGAAAATGGAATGATTTCATATCAGTTGCTTCTTTCTTTTTCCCACAGGGGGATTCAGTCTGCATTTCAAATGAGCCAGTCATGGGATGACATGCACTTGGTAATGTCTTCTTCTTTGTATACATCCTTCTTCACCCTGTTGTTTACCCCTCTGTTTACCTGTTGTTTACCTCTCTGTTTATTTGTTGTTTACCTCTCTGTTTACTTGTTTGGATACTGCCTTTGTTTACTGAACATAGCTTCCATATTTGTTTACTTGTTGACCTTGCTGTATACTTCTTTGGGTACATTTCTGTTTGATTATTTTAAGAACTCTTTCCCAAGCCCCCTCCCCCCTCTACCCTCCCCCTCCCCCCATCTTACCTTTCACTACGAAGTGCCCACTAACAACATTTCCTCATTTGTTCCTTTCAGGATGCCAGTATAAAAACGTTGAGAACTTCTCAGGGGAATAAACCAAGGTTTTCTGATCCGCTGAGTATAATGCCGCCAGCCTTCCCCTTGTCTTCATCCCCATCCCCTACCAGAGCAACTGGCAAGGTAAGACCTGAGTTATGTGAGGTTAGATACTGGTCATCATTTATCCCTCAGTAATTTCTCATATGATGACTTTCATGGAACTAAGGAATGTTGGTGCCTTTATAAACCAATCAACCATGCAGGATAATAATATATTACTCTTGTAGGTTGAAGTTTAAAGGTTGGATTAAATACAATAGTGAGTTTCTTACGGTGACCCGATGATTTTACTGCTGTTTATGGCTTTGAGGTCGAAGGTTCCTTTATGGTCACAAAGGGTTAGAGTTTTCCTGTCCTATTGATCAAAGTTGGATGCAGCTGTCATTCATCCCCACTCCCACCCCCACCCCACCTGCACACCCACCCCCAAAATAGTACTAATGATGTTGTGGGTGTATAGATATATATACAGTGTCTTCAATATGTAGAGGGTGAAATTTTGAAGTGACTTTTCTCTTCTGATGTCAATTTTGAATCGGTCAAAGATTGTTTGGAAAATTGTTCTTTAAATTATTCCGCTGAACCTGATGTTGGGCATAGCAAAAGCAAAAGTTTTATTTTATCGTGTGACATTGTTGTCATAACAGATGTATTATGACCTCAATAAAGATAGGTTTGTTTAAAAGATAAATCTTTTCACAACATTTTGCATGGACCATTAGTAGTAAATGGTGAGGGTATAGCCTTATCTGTAATGCAGATTATTTATACTGGTTGATAATTTCAACTGGTTGTGTTGAGAGAAAAAAAGAGGAAGTTAATCTGACGTACGGTGTGATATGGTTATAAATGTTGGCTAATGAAATATAACCATTAACCAGTCGTAATAGAAGTAACTTTATTAATAGGATGTAACTAGTAGTATGGTCATGTTTGTTCACTAATGAGATGTAACCAACACTATGGTTATAAATGTTGACTAATGAATTTCAGTAACCAGCAGTATGATCTTCAGTTTTCATTAATGATATATAACCAGCCCTCTGGTTATATATGTTGAGTATTGGAATTTAACCAGCAGTATAGTTATAAATTCATAAATGAGATGTAACCAGTTCTATGGTTATGTTTGTTCAATATTGAGATGTAACCAACACCATGGTTAATAAATGTTGACTAATGAATTTAAGTAACCAGCAGTATGTTGTGATAAATTGATTAATGAGATGTAACCAGTTCTATGGTCATGTTTGTTCACTAATGAGATATAACCAACAATATGGTTAATAAATGTTGACTTTTTGACATATAACGAGCTGTAATAGAAGAAACTCTATTAATAGGATGCAACCAGTAGTTTGGTAATGTTTGTTCACTAATGAGATGTAACCAGCACTATGGTTATAAATGTTGACATTTTGACATATAACCAGCCGTAATAGAAGTAACTTTATGAATAAGATGCAACCAGTAGTATGGTCATGTTTGTTCACTAATGAGATGTAACCAACACTATGGTTAATAAATGTTTACTTTTTGACATTTAACCAGCAATATGTTTGTAAATGTTGAGTAATGTAAGGAAACCAACACTACAGATGTTTAGTAATGAAATGTAACCAGCAGTATGATTTTACGTAACCAACATGTAAGTTCATGTAAGTCAAATATTATATGCAGCCAGTAGTATGGATGTGAATCATTAGCAACAACATGCAACCAGTATTATGATTCTAAACATAATTAATTAAACATAAGTAATTAAATGCAAGCTGCATTACGATGCTTTCCTGTAACGTACAATGCATGATGGTGTGTGTGATCCTCCAGTTCACATATGTATGTGGATTCTGATAAACAGTCTAGCAAACTTTAATGGTAGCGTTGTCTTCTCATAGAGCTAAAAATTGGTATTAAAATGTAACCTACACTTGATAAAAAAAAAATCTTTTTTTTATTTAATAGTCTGTGATCATTTGCCTGAGGTTATTCTTCAAGTTTTTTTCACACTTTTCTGGACAATTCAAATGAGCAAAGTAATTTTTTGGCTAGAATAGGATTCAAACCAGTGACCTCTGGATTACAAAACATTGTTCATTGACTTGTAACTGTCAAGTTTTCCAGCAAGTGATCCGTTAACGAGCATGTCATAAATAACTTTAAATAATTGGATGAAATTCTCAACCTTTGGACGACTTTTCATCATATCACTGTCAGTCACATCCCAAAAGCGAAGCAGGAAGCTTCCAACAAGTTTTACTTTTTACTCCTATAACTGAAGTGAATTGTGGCTGGTCAAGCCAGTGACCCGAATTCTAAGCGGGATCATTTATTCTTGAAAATCGATCCTTAATTCTCACTTTTGACACGTCTCCTCTTGCAGCAATGTTTTTCACCTTCCACACAAACTTATCGTAATAATTCCATGAGCCCGAGTCCCATACCCAGCCCTACCAGAAGTACGGTCACCAGGCGAAGCATGAGTCCCGTCCTGAGGCCCAGTAATCTAGGGATGGGAGTCAAAAGAAAAGGTGAGTGGTGACATAACATTACAAAATAAGTATATCATTAATCTGGGTGATTCAGATTTAATGTTTTTTGACTTTTCATGATTACAGCAAATAATGATTTTTTTATATTTTATTTTGTTTGACCTTATTAAAGAATCCATCCTTCTTTTTCAACTGATTTCTTCAAGCTAAAAGTTAAAAATTTACATTAATGTTTCACGTAACATTTGTAATATCATTTTAACATGGTGCTTCTAAAGGGACAAGGATTCGTAGAGAGTATAACACAATATCTCGACAATGTGATACGTTTTGTCAAGATGTCATATTAGTGTAACTCGTCAAGTGGACGATAAATATCGTGTTTTTGACATGTCATCTGTTATTTCTGTTTTCATTTAGCTGGAGACCACGAGATGGACACTACCCCATCCAAGCGAATCTTTTTATCCTCACCTAGCCACCCAAGCAGCACCGCAAGGTGAGTCTCATCAACTCTTCTCATTTCCCAAAATACCTTGCACAGAGACTTTCAAAATGTCATATCAGTTAAAATGAGAAACAAGAGTCAAAATCTTTTGTAATGTACTTGAAAACATGAATAGACATAGGATCAGTACCTGCCCTCAAATTTGTCTGCAATTTATCAAAGTTTAAATTTCGTCATCAATTAAGGTATATGCTCCTCATAACTTTCCCTCAGATTATGTGAGCAATGTTCAAAAGTTGGTCTAAAACAAGCAATCAGCCAATTCGAATCCTCTGCAGTCAATAACAGTGAGGGCTTTAGTCCCGATTCCTTTATGCAAAGTAGCTGACCATTGTTTTTCAAGAGAGCGAGACAATTTAGAGATTTGAAGCAAATGCTCTGACATGAAAGAAATATTCCCATGGCTAAAGTTTATTACTTAGCAATGTTGCTATTGGCAATGTTCTGCATTCTCAGGTCTAAACCACATGCTTGAAAATTTTTTTGTATGTCAAGGTTGAAATTTTTTGTATGTCAAGGTTGAAATTTTTTGTATGTCAAGGTTGAAATTTTTTGTATCGGGTGATAATTGTCTGAATGCCTTTGGCAACAGCAGAGTAAATGAAAGTTGATGCCATCATAGCAATTAAGCTGTAAATATTCTTTTGTTTTCCATTTATAATGATTAAATTATTCCTACAAAAGAGTTGCATTTGAAGAAATTCTCAATACGTAGAACATTGACAGCTAAGCAAAAAGTTCCAAATGCATCACAATTGCAGGATGAATCAACCAAATTATTAGAATTGGAAAGTTATGTTTTTGAAGAGCATATACCATGATGATTCGTTACACCACCCACTGTGATAGACTTCCAGGAGTAAGGGAAGGCTTAGCCAGTCAAAATATGTTATATATTTTTTAATTTATCATATCTCAAGTCAGGGACGAGATATTGAGATTGGCTGTTCAACGGAAAATTTGTTTCTCTGATAAGTTGTCTGCCGCTGGCTATCCCTTTATGACGACAAGTTTACAAGATATTATTTCTTCAAGTGTATCTGCAAGGAGAGAAAATAAAACAGCAAATGCAAACCAAGGAATAAAAATTCTTGGCTTTTATTGTTGTTTTTTTCACTTCAGTATATCAAGCATCAGTTCAGATGACTCGAGTCCCCTTAATCAACGTGCAACTACAGAGAGCAACAACGTCAACAACTCAATGCTATCCAGTCCCTCACACTTCCAGTTCTCCAGCTCATCCAGTAATTCTGTCTAGTCCAGGATGCTAAACTGCTTTAAAAAAAGGGATGCAAAGGGTATTTCATGTCATACATCAATGTCTGTTTATAAAGCATTAACTTCTTTTTTGGAGAATTCATGACAATTATCATTTGTGGATAAATTGCACACTCCGAAACAGGAGCAATGTTTATTGTAAAATGATTCATATTGCTGTCTGGCTCTGTTCTGAACCAACTATGCATTGGCTTCTTATTATAGAAACCGCAAAACCAGAAGACTGTATGCTAACATAACATGTCTGTCAATTCATGGTGAAACCAGAACCTGAATTTTATTGGATGTGAGAAATTAGTTTTAAACTTTCTTACCAAATAGTTCAATCCGCTTCTGTTAGAGAAGTCAGTTCCAGTTTGCAGATTTGAATTGTTGCTATAGTTACTAGGGAATCCATGTTGAAATAGTGAAGATTAGATTTGAAGTCTGAAGGGTACCCCCAGTGTGACTATGGATATCACAGAGCCTAAAAACATTGTGAACAAGCTAGTTTGGTTTGTATTCCTTTAATATTGAGACAAACAATTTAAGGAGTAGTCTGTATGTTTACCCCAGACCTGGTGTTACAATTGCAATACAAACAAATTTCTATGAAATTGCAATACAAAGCAATTTCTGTGAAATTACAAACCATAGGACTCAGTGAGTTTGTATTCAGCTAGTATCAAGCAGATAGATTTTAATTTGAAATATATTCCAGACCAGGTTATTTATATCATGTTCTACAAGACAGTCCCTATGAACAACAGATAACATCTGGTTGCACACATCCTGCTACCTAACTTTTGGGGAAAGTCTGTTGCTTGGAAAACAATTATCTTGGACCTACCATGCTTTCAAAGCAGGTGTGTAGAAACCTAGCCTACTTTGCATATATTAAATTCGGGCTGAAATAGTTGTTATCTCTGTTACTACTGTCTGGGTTAATTAACCAACTAGTTGCACATTTTGTGGCGAAGTTTAAAAAACAATCTTACAGAACTTTGAAGTAGTTAATTGACTGAATCTGACTCATGAAATGCTACTTGATAGCTAACATCACCACATTTTGGGATCATTTGTGAGACTTATTTGTGAGACTTATATCCTAGAGCACAGGTGTGGGCAAAGTGCGAGGTTTCGAAAACCCAGCCCACAGAACATTGATGGCACACATTGGGGAATTTGTATAGAGGCATATGTCCTTCTTTGGTTAGGACTTTTGTCAATGCAAACACATCAAGAATGCGCCTGTAGAAGTTGCCGATAGTTTATTTGACCATATATTGCCAGATATTCAGTTCACAGGAAAAGGGATTTTTTTTTCTTTTTTACACACTTTTATGTGGCACGCAAGATGCGTTTAGTGCCCACCCCCGTCCTAGAGCCAAAATGAGATTGTCATAAGTTTGTACTAATTGGAGATGAAAGGATTTATCCTTTCTGTGTCAAAGATGATGTAGCTGATATTATATTTCTAGGAGATCCAAAGTGTATTTTGAGAAAGGTTTATTTTAGAGTGTATCGCCCTTCTCAAGCACATGGTGATTGTGTTGACACAGCAAGTCTAAAAAAGGGATTTGGCTAAAATTAATTTGCACCACTCATTTTCTTATAGGTAGACAGTTTTCAGCCTCATTGCTGTATGAAATAATGTTTGGTATATGTCTAGTGACAAAATTCCCAAAGGTGTATTTTTCTGGGCTAAGGAATTACTGTAAAATAAAGTATTGATGGCATCAGACATAAAATTTTAGGGGAATGTTAACATAACATGATGGCAATTGAAGGGTTAAAAGTGATTAGGAAGGCAAGTTAAACTGTAGATAAAGCTTAATATTTTGGGAAATAGTGCATAAAACATTCAGAAAAAACCTTTCAAAAGATTGGAATGAAATTTTCAAACCATTTGAATTAAGCATAAAAGCTGTAGGAATTGGAATATTAAATTTGTAGGCTGTTAATGTTTAAGAGGTATTTGTTAAAATGATGGGAAGGAAATAGGTTAATTAGAAGATGGGATATGCTGTATAAATCCTGGCAAATGGTGCTTTAAAAACCAATTAGATATCCTGTAAATCTGACAGTGAAAACATTAGAGCAAAATGTTTTGTGGGTAAATTTAGTCATCTCTTAGACATCTGGAACATGATATTGAAAATAATTTTTCAAATTTTGTTTCCCTGTGTACATGTTCTTCTAATTTTATGCTCTTTTATTTTCTTTCAAGTGTGCAAATATTTTAGTTTGTTCTCTGACAGGAGACCATAGTTTGTGTTTGTTTTTTACATAATTATACTTAAAAGGCCAGTACATCCGTCTTTTAGTTTTACATATATTGCTGATTGCTGCAGGCTCCTGTGCTGAAAAAACATCATAACCATTGCAACCCCATTGTTGAAAATGGTGAAACCTCAATAAACCCTGCTGCTGTCAGGGTTGTAGGCAATATCAAGTTGATTGTGTTACCAAATTACTTTTCAACTTCTATATTCATGAACTACCCCACCAGTTTGCCTTTTGACCTCATTAATTTGGCGATTGTTTTTAGTTAAGTATATTCATTCTTTTTGTTTTCTAGTGTACTTGTTCTTTAACGTTTCCTTCCATTGGATTGATCCATTTCTAACAAGTGGAATGAAAAGTAGAATTGTGATCAAATTTAATTTTAAAAGGAGAAGGAAGAGTAAAAAGTCACTGGTACTAGGCTATCAAATTGGTAACCTTGATTGGTGTTTTTCAAATCATCAGATTATCTGTGATGCAGAATTACTTTCTTACCAGTTTAAATTGCCATTACATCTAAATTAAACCCATATGGTTCAGGAGGTTTACACTGTTATTGTCACATTCTCATTGAGGATCATTTCTAAAAGATGTGGGAAATAACAGGAAAGAGAACGGAATTCTAGGACGCATGTCTGCTTTAGGCAGTGTCAACAACGACTACGTTATCAAATTCTCTTAAAACTTTCTGCCATATCATACCTGCATGACATTGGTTCCCTTTTACAACCACGTGCTAGCTTAGCACAGAGTAGTGGACAGTGTCGAAAGGATTGGTGTAGTAGAAATACAATAACTTCGTTGTAAACTGAAACCTTATAGTCTTCATTTATAAGCAATTTACAGTCAGAAAGTTAAAGAGGTAGGTTTTTGATTATTGAACCTTGCATAGCTATTTTCGTGAGTTCTTATTAACATCTTAGGCCTAGCCTAACATGAACCACAGTCCTGGATAGTTAGACTAGGCCGAGCCTTTGTCTTCACATCACTGTGTTAGGATACTATTCTGAGCTAAGTAAATAATTTGGTAAGGTTTTTTTTTATGAAACAAACAAAATGGTACGAAAGCCACTTGAGTGGATGTGATTAACAAATGTCTAATGAAAATTTATTTATGAAGCGCAATTTGTCAATGTTTTGTTTAGCCTAGGCCAACTTTCAACTAGGCTTAGCCTAGCTTGGATGGAGACAATTGACTTGGGGTCGGTACAGTGTACGTATTTTCGGCAGTGGCGTAATTTAGGCACCCCTATCAAATAAATGACTGGGCTAAAAGAGGTCAGGTGACATTCAATACTTGGTCAGCTGACTTCATGTATTCCTGCTGGTCCCTACGACGATACAAAACCGGTTATAGTAACCCGAGATAAAGCGAGAATATTTACGAAAATAGAACATATTAAGATGGTAACAACAGTACAGTTAGAGAAAGCCTTGTGTGAAACAGTGTTTCCTTACTGCATAGATTAGACCAAAGGTTATTATGGTTATTAGAGACTTGATTGGCAACTTTGCTAAGTTGCCAGTTCAGATGGTGGTTATTCTGCCATTTTTGCAGTATTACTTCTTCACTTAAACACTAAAGTGTAGTAAAATTACCTGGATTTCTTAATAAAGTGCACATAAGATGTTGCTTATCTGTGGTAGTAATCATTTAACTTCAAAATTATATGATTATGGAAGATGTATACGCTGCCTATAACTAACCAAGTAGGGAACAGATGTTTTATATTGTGCCTTGCCTATGGCATATGACACTCATATATAAGCAGCTTGGCTAAAGACCTTTAAAGTAGAGAGGTTTCAGCAAAAAGAACTTATTATATTGGTTCATCTTTCAAATCTCTATCAATTTGACAACATCATGGGCCATTGTCCCGTTCACATTGAAATAGCATTTAAGTTTGTAGAATGGTCTTGAACTTTAAAATTCATACACTGCCTAAAATGATATTTTCCATTAGGGCTTACCTGTACGTATTTTACCTTATCACCTTGATCGTAGACCTAATTTTCCAGGAATACGTTGGCTCTACCTTACCCCTCCCTCCCCCCCCTCCGCACCACCCAATCCCTGCCATTCGTCCTGTTCCAGGAAGACTGTCCAGTTGACATTTTGCTGATGTCTTTAATTAAAGGTTGTACACTTATCTTGTAAACTGCATGTTTTGAATTTACACATTCACTTGAATGATGTGGTATCTGAACATACCCTTTCTTGAGAAGTAATTACCATACAGTCAGTATCAGAACAATTGGACATTGTTGTTATCTATGTTTGGCCATATGTATGCACAAGTGGTGTACAGATTGACAGTGGTAAATTATGTAAAATTAGGGTTTTTTCTGCATGTTATAAAATAACATCTCTGTACAAGCCAATTGGTATGAATTTTATAATGAGTATCGACTGAGTCACAGAGGTGGCTGCTTTTCATGGCAACTAGACAGGTCGTGCCATTTCCATTTTGCCGCAGGTTTTCACTAGAGATAAAAACAATTTTTTTATTTGTAAGGTGATTTTAGCAAGAAAAGTGAAAGGCAAGAGATTGTCTTCAGTCTTTCCCACATTTTGGTCATCTTTTTAATGTTTTGATTTACTTTCTCATCTGGTTGTGTCCTTAATCTTTGAAAATGATTGGTAGAATCATTTTAAAGGAATCTGGATGTAAAAGATGAATGTACTTAATACAATCATAGATAGATGTGTTTTAATGGGTCGGGACTTTGTGGCTAGTCTCATAACATATAATGTAATTCTTAGGGTAGTAGGTGTGGAAAGATTGGAAAAGTCATTGGAACCAAGCAGTTCTTTATTTTCATAGAATATTCTAATTGACAGTAAAAAATTTTAATTTTGAGATACTGAATTTTGACCACCTAGGTACTCATGAGCCATTTGAAGAGCGTTAGGTTGAGGCAGTGGGAAGTGAAGGGGTAGTGCTAACTTGATTGCAGTAATATCCGAGCAATGGTTTATGCTATCAGTTTAAGCAAAGGATGTAGGTAGGTAGGTAGAGAGGTTTTTTGAGACAAATGTTTAAAACAGCCTTCATGGATGATACTAGTGTTACATTCATAGCATTATTGATGCCTAAATTGACTAATCTAACCTTAGAAAGTAGACTTTTATCTGAAGATACTCTTCTACAAGCCACGTAAGTTCTAAATCAATGTAAATCAAGTCTTTTCACTTTATTACTAACCTTTATAAATAACCAAGAACATTTGGGTTCACTTCCTCAAAGTCTTATTCACAGTCAAAAACCGTGGGATAAACGTTAAAGGTGCAAAAAGAAATGTAATGATGTGACATCTAATATACTAGTAAAAATGCGGGAAACTGCCCCGTTTTCGGTCATAATTTGTGGATGGCTTCTAGAAACAGATATCAACTGTTACCAATTGTCTCTCGTTCGTCCAAACATGAATTAAAAAAGATGCTGTAGATTTTAATCCGCTTGGCAGAATTTGGCCGGAAATATGATTTTCGTCAAACTATAACAGGGTCTCGCAGAGCTGCAGAGTTTAAGCTTGAAGCAATAGCAATTGCAGTTTATAAAGTTACACTTTTGAATGACTTGAAATTTTACAGAAAGGTGCTTAATTTTTTAAATTATTTTTTGGGTGGGGGAGGGAGAGGGGTTGTATACAAATTATGTACAAAGGTGTAAAAGCTGTACAAATTGCAGGACTTGAAGTGAAGTTTATGTTTAATGTTTGCCATAATGAAGAAATTTGTAGAAACCGTAGTTACCATATCAAATTTTCTAGCAAACGGAAGGAATATTGTATTTTACTACTTCTGTTGATGTATAATTATTATTTTTTTTCTCTCTTGTTTTAAAAGGTAATTGGCGCAGCAAATATACCCCAATTACAAAGAATGTGAGATTACCTGTCAGCTGCAGTGTTAGGCATTATATAATCAGTAAAGCAGTAAACACTTCATAAATTTAAGAAATTTGTAAGCTGCTTTTTGCAAAGCTTTCATAAGTTTGTTCTGTTTTGATGCTTCTATTTATTTTGAATCCCTTGCATCTGTGTAAATAAGTCCTCAAATGATTCCTTGAATATCATAAAGTCAGTAAATCTGGTAGCTGAGATGGTAGATTTTTTCTAGTTGTCCGATCAGCTAATTTCGTCGAAAAATGTACCGAATAACATAGCATGATTGATATTTACACTGCAGGAGAGCTGTGAAGGTTTGGTGAAAAGAACACAAGCTTACAGCCCCTCATAAAAACCTCACCTTTAGGCTGACCTTATGAAGGCCTAACACTACTTTTGTTTTATGTTTGTATCTACAAAGTAATGGCGGGTGATACCACTTTATTTGGGGGTACAGTATTTGTTGAAATGCAATCCAAATTTGATGTAGACAACTAGTTGTCTACATCATACCTCATACGACCTCCAAAGCTGATTTGTTCATATGGACAGAAAAGTATTTTCGTCTCGGACGACAGGCCGCCTTTAAAATGTTGTCGTGTGTTATATTTGAACAAGGTATCTGCTGACATGTAAATGCCTTGAGGGATGACTTTAGATACAAAATTAATTCTAATTTGTTGTAGACTGTTCAGCACACTGCTATCTATCAGTGCAGGTTATATTTCTATAACACTTTTTAATTTTTGAGGGATGACCCTTTCAGCAACCAAGGTTCGTTAAATGAAAATATTGTCCAATTATTATCCACATACGAGGAGATCGATTCCTCGCGTGCAACACACAAAAAGAAATTATGGAAAAACCAGAGTGGTCACAAGTAATATGTTTACCTTGTATTACAAGTTTGTCATCAACAAATGCTGTTGAATGTCAGTCAAGAGTGCTGTGTTGCTTGTATTATGAAGTTGAAAGAACATGTTTTGGTTGAGTTATTAGAATATATAAACCAATGGGATTAACATTAACCGTAGGCCTGAATTGATCAGCCAACATCATCAAGGTAGCCTTAGGAGAATTCAATAGATTAGGCATATTTTAATGGTGAATATCTTAAAAATCAGAATATTTAATAATTAGAAACATTTATTAGGACTCGGATTTCTTTTGTTGGACTGTAATGTATGGGGACTAATTTTCTGCCTAAAGTCATCCAGTAAATAATTTCTGATATTACAAAGCTAAGGCTTGTTTTCTCTGTGGTAATTCATTATTAAAAATTGAACAAAATTCAAGTCTTACAACCAAATTGGGGATCGTGTTAAAAGTTTGACAACATTTACGAAAATTCAAATGAAATGCATGTTAGTTTGTATCAGTTGTGTGTGTTGTAATATGAAGAGTATGTAACTTCACTGTGTAGATTGAATGAAGATGGCAGATTCTAGAACATGCAAATCAGGGTATGGAAGTTCTAATGAGCAGTTACGAATGTATGTACTGAAAATCTAAAAAGATTAAAAGAAAATGTAAAACACCAGTTGTTTTAAAACTTAGCACATAATGATGTTGCCAAGAAGCTCATCTTCCCCTCGTCAAATATGTGCTCTGCTTTGACTAATCGTATTTTATGGAGCAAACACAGTATTTTTGTCTAGACAGTATTGAGAACTTTAATAGATGCACTTCTCTTTCATAATGATAGATTGCTATTGAAATCTATTGCTATTGCAGCTGGAACCACATTGTGTATCACAGCCATGATGTGGGATAGTGAAGATGGGAGGTAGGTAGAGGGGTGAGGGGAGTGGTAGGAGGGAGCAGTGGGAGGAGGAAGGAGCAGTGAGAGGAGGGAGCAGTAGAGTAAGCTTGTAAATAAGGAACTGTAGGGTATAGTACTACTGACTCATTGGTTTGTGTATTGGACAACATTGGAAGAAGAATGGCATCAGAACTGTTTTTTTTTTTGTTCTTGATTCTATGTCAGGCTGTTTTATTCTTTTATAATTCAAACAATTACCATACCATGTGTGTCTTGAAGGAGGAGGGGGGAAGGGCAATTTTGGGTGGGGAAAAAGGGGGGCATTGGATGGGACAATATTTTAAAGATTATAAAGCAGTCTTTGACATTTGTCAATTTTGTATTTACATTGCAGGTAAATACTGACTTTAAACAATGGCAGAGGGCTTCAAGTTGCAAAGTTAGGTCTTGATCAGGTTGGAGGTGATCGGGTGGGTTAAATGAAGTGCCTTGTTACAATGTACTGACAGTGTGAAAGAGAAACGCACAAAAAATGCTTGTTGTACTCTCATCTTATACCCTATCAGATGTTGGGAAGGAATGGTCCAAGAGAGAAGTCCGATTGCTTTCCTGAATCAGAGGCAACAAATCATTCATTTATGTCTTTTATAGTTCTGCACCTCCATCTGGGATATTTTCTCAATTACTGTATGATTAAATAATGCAATGCATTTGCAAGAAAAAAAAAATTCAAATAAATCAATATAATATCAATAGATCAAAAAATTCAAATAATTCAATAAACCCAGCAACCCCTTCCCTCCCAAATAGGGAGACTGTCGAGCTTCTGGACATGGTTGTTTGTGATAGGGTAGGAGAGCAGATGAACGTTCAGAATCTGTGATATCGAGGCTAGAAATCAAGTGAATGAACCTGTCTTATCCAGATCTGAGATAATCCACATCTTATCCAGATCTGAGATAACCCACATCTTGGGATTATCCAAATCGGATATCCAACCATTCATAATTATGTAATGCTGTGCAGTTGCATTAGTTTCAGCTAAAACGTGTAGCAAATGCTGCTGTTAAAGGTGTCAACTAAAAATGGCTTTTGGGTGTCAACTTATGTCAAACATGTTGTATAGTGCATTACAAGGAATTGCACAATGCAATTTACATCATTGCACGATATTGTATATTGAAGCATTAGCACATTGTACAGTGAAGTACAACACAGGATATATTTAAATTGATTATCCAATATTTTTTCCTAAATGGACAACTTGGCCCAAATTTAAGGTCCAAGGGGTTATCCTGACCCAGATAGTTGGTAATAATGAAAAAAATCCAATAAAACTAAGATGCTGTATATAATTTCCTGACTGAAAGACTCATACAAAATGTCAAGGGTGGTTTGCTTGTACTCCTTCTATGGTAGTACTGTTGTCCATGTGAACATTGTTTGGTCATCAGAAGATGGATTTGACATGTGAAAATATCTTTTGAAAGAAAATGTATTCAGCCTTGTTCTATAAAAGTTACAATTGTTTTGATTCTGCAATGATTAAAGTTTGATGATTAAAAGTATTAACACTCATATGTTTCTTCACTCAAAAAAGGTTACATTTTGCGTAAAGAAAGTAAATATGTATTAAAGATTGTTTTTTCGAATTTGATCATAATGCCGCCCTCATCTGAGGGAGATTTTCCACCTTCAAGAAATCTTCAGTCCAGTATTTATTTTAGTTAAATCCATAGCTTTTCTTCTTTTGTTTTAAATGGTATGTACCTTAAAACCACGACCTTGTGTACGAGAGTTATGAACTGTTGCTGTTTGCTTATCATTAAATATTTTTGTAGAATGTTGGTAGAAAAGAAAAAAAACGAAAACTGTACCGCTCTATGTGAGAAACTGATAACAATTGTTAGCATTGTTACTCCTTGCCATTGAAGATGTAAATGTTTGAAATTGATGAACGTGTTGTTGTGGCCAGCGTAGTATATATACTGTAAAAGGAAAATTCTATGTGCAATGTTTAAAAAGATGCTTGTATTATATGCTTGTACTGTAGTAATCATTACTAACAAAGATAGCATAGACTTATGTACAGTATGTAAATTAATAAAAAAGTATAGTAACGTCTTTGAACACTCAAAAACGTGTGAAGGTAGTTTCTATTTTTCCCTCATTTTGTGTATGTGTCTTGTAAATTTATGAAATTTCTGAAGTGCTTAAACTAAACTGGCACTTTTTTTATTACATGGGATTTTGACCTGTTGATTGGGGAGTAACTGTTTAGTGCCTCTCTGGGTAGTTGAGATTGGAAACTTTTAAATGAAATGTTCCTGTTATTGATTCAATCAGACATGACAAACACGAATACCGTTGTAGATATTGGGCAAATTTTTAAGGATCTTGTCTGGTTGGCCTTCAGGTGTTACCATTGGGCCATCCAACAACAGATTGGATTGTTTGGAGAAATTACCAAAATAACAAAGATAGTTCATGTACCGTGTACCATAGGTTTGATGAATAGAACACCAGCTTATCCCCATTTCAGGCGTCTACCATTATCTCTATACGTAGTTTACGTAATGAGACTTCGTTATGCTTTTGACGGGGATGCCGCTCGTCATCAATGTTTTCTTTTCAGCGTCTGAATGGACACAGTACGGTAAGTATCTTAGGAAAGTTTGTCAAGATATGAAGTACATAATTTGGCAAACAAATTTTGACATATTTTGACAGCAGATATCAGCCGAGAAGAGTTTGCTCTATTATGCTGTTTGTGCATGTCATTTACTGTAAAGTGTTTTTCCACACCAAACACATACAGTACAGTTCAGACAGTTTTGTTACTCATTAACATTACGCCCCTTAGTACAACACACGTTTCTTTGCAGAATCCACATAGCATTAACCTTATCACATTTAGTGAAACATGTAGGCATATAGCCTTATCCCTATTGCAGTGGTTTCGCACATGTATGAAAACAGTAACCAGCTAGCCTAGTTTACTGTAGCTTGTGGTAACTTGGCTGAAATAAACATGCAAGCAAGTTTGGAAAATGGGCGACTAGCATGTTTTATTTGGAAAAAAATTTGAAACTTTTTTGTGATAATTCGTATAAGACAATCTGCACATCTAATATAGACGGCAGGATTTTGTGCACATCTGGTTGCGGTAGGTGGATTTAAAGTGTAACTTTGTAACTATTGCCATAAACAGTGGTGGGGGCTGCTGATACCAATTTGTCAACCAGGATTTGATGTAAACCACTAGCCGTCCACTGGACAAAGCTCCAAAAGCTGATTTGGAAATTTGCCCAGAGATGGATAGAATAAAGTTTAAGATAAGCCTTAACTTCTACACAGGTCTACATAGAGATGCATACAGGTAGGCATCCACAATCAGTCGGGAGGAAAACAAACGAAAAAAAGCAAAAATTGTCAAGACAAAAGAGATGAACACTGGGTGTTAAACTTCTTACTCCGCCTTTATTACATTTTCAAAAAACTTACAGAAAACTTGATACGGTAGGGATAAACATATTTGAACATATTGAAATGTTTATATTACAAATGTACACTTTATTACAATATATACAGTTTCTTAAAGGAATTAATACATCAGACAACTTTGTTATGGCCGAGGTAGTGTTACATTCCTCTATTAACAATCACCCCACCCACCCCCCTCCTCCCACTCTGCCAGAGAGAGAGCATCAGTAGTGACCTAATTTAGACACATGACATCCCAAGAGAACAGTCCCATACTGCATAATTGTATATTGCTCAATTTTGGTAAATAGTTTACTGAACTATTCCGGAAATGGGAAACTAGGCCATCAGACATGTATGTTGGATCAGGTGACTAGGACACCTGTGGGAGTCACCATTAAAACTGGAAGAAGTGAGAAAGTTTAAATAGTTATATTGTGCAAAGATTACAGTCGTCGGTCTTGATGATATAAGCACACAAGTGGTGGTTGATGCTGATGAAGAAAACGAGTTAACGAGCTACAATAAAATAGGTCTATATCTACATGTTAATGATAGGAAGTAGTAACTACAAAATGGTTTTGGCTTCTTGCATAATTTGGTATCAACCCTGTATATTTTGCATATAAATATAAGAAAAAATTATGAGTCCTAGGATATGGCTGTTAAATACTTTTTTGAAGTTTGGCAGTTTTGTGCTTTTCTAAGAAGAAAAAAAATCATGACGGTTGAAACACAAAGAGGTTAGGAGAAAAGAGTTTACTACAAAAAATTTCTAAATACTGATCACAATTTTGCTGGGAAACTTGCTAATGCCTGCAATGTTACATAGAGTAGAGATATAAAACAAAACTGCAAGTCAATTTCACATACTGCAGACAAACCAACACTTAATTGGAAGCAATGTGAAGAGATTCATTTACTTAGTATACATACTAACTGACATGTTAGCTTTAATATCGTCACAACCGGAAGATACCGTATTAAATTTGGCAAGATATTAAGTTTGAGGTTTTTTTCTAAGTAGAAGGCAAACTAGTAAAGTTTTTTCTTGAAGACGATTAAAGATTTGTTAAGGAAGGATGTCACACTAAGTTGGAGAACTGATCTTACAGTACCACCCCAGTACTGTGTTAAACTGCTATGATAGGTAAACATCTAGCCAGCTCTAGGCCGAGTCTGGCCGTAAACATTGACAACCTTACCTTGTGCTCATTACGACCTGAACACAGTTACAACCAAGCTCAAAGAACGTCAGGTTTATATATTGTAAACTTGTCATTTTTGTAAACCTTGTTTTTTTAATCCTCCATGTGGTGGGGTGGTTATTCCTTTTGCTTTTATATAGAATCATATGTACAACGTAAGTACTGGATGGTTAAATCTCCACATAGAAATTAAAAAGATAAATACTTGGATAAAAGTGATACCTGAGGCAGAACAAATTTACAACATTTGTCAAGGGATTATAAGATAAGGGTGCATGTTGTAGCACGTATCAGTGTGCTTTGGGAAATCGTACAAGAAATATACATATTTGATGAGTAAATATTTCAAAAGTATCACCACAGTGTTTCGAATCTGTATTCCAACTTTTTCACTAAAAATTCAATCTGCTTTGAAAATTGTATAATTTCGTTTTAAAATAACCTAAAAGAGAAGATGTGGTTGATTACTTGCTGCATGGTTGAATTTAGCTTTTCAAGGGAATGAAAGCCATTTCTGTGACATTTTAATTCTTTTTCGACATAAACATCAGTAAATGTCTACTGTGTTTTGCAACCTGTCTCTATTTCTGGACTGGTTGTTGAGGTTCTTTCCTTCATTAATAACCAAAAGCCTGGCTTATGTGAGTATTTCCCACACAGATAAATATTGCAAGTCATCGCACATTCCAATCAAAGTCAAATGTCTCGGGCACAGAGCTTCTTCCCCTTATAAATGCTATTAAGTTTGAGAGCACGAGACCTTTCAAGACTAACTACTGTTCACAGACAGAAAAAGTATGGCATACATAAACAATGACAAAGTAAATATTACAAATACCTTTCTTCATTTTGGCAAATGTTAATAATAAACAACAAGGAGGCTGTGTGTTCTGATTGTTTCAATCTAAACCAATTTGTGATTCTTTCTGAACAAACCAGACATTTTGCAAGAGATGGCACTACAGTTATGAACATGGCAGTGATGTACTACAGTACATTAAAAACATGAGTTTGAATAGACACTGCTTATCAGTATAAATAATCAAGAATGGTACTCATGAAATATGCTAATTTTCTTCAGCTTGAAAAGGTATGTTTTATATGTATATACCAAGAGCACGGTGGAAGTCTGTGAGGGCAGCACATAACTGGCTGAACTTTGGTCTGTCCTGTGGCATAAGAGCCCAGCAGCAAGCCATTAGAGAAAATCTGTTGAGAGAAAATAGCAAGCAAAATTTCCATTCAATTAATGTTTCAGACTGAAAATGTTTGCAGCTCGCAGAGGTAGTAGTTGACAAGAACTTTCTAACAAATAAAAGAAGTTGATACGTTTAATACTTGAAAGAGAGCAGCTGGTTGCACTTAATAACTATATTTCCAACCAAGATAACCCTAATAAACTGATAATGATATATGGAGGCTTTCATAATGAACAAAATGGTGCAATTATGTTATCCTAAAAGTATTGTCTGTTATTTAACCTAAATATTTCAGCCCATTCTTAGCAAAGTAGGCTAAACTCAATAGAACTGCTATGAAAATCTGTTAATTCCTGTTAATTAGTTTACATGGCATTATACTTACAGCTCATCAGGACAATTATGTGGTTGGGACATTCTGAAGCCACTTCTTAAGTAGTTAACCATCTCAAATGGATCTAGGTCCATGTACGGTGTGTGACCAAACGTGACCAACTCCCAGAGAAGAACACCAAATGCCCACTGTATTGACAAACAATAACAGTAAAAATCAAGCCGAAGTGTGAACAGATATTTTACTAAGGCAAGAATATATTTCATCTGGATCTGTGAATTAACTTCCAACGGACTATGAGACCTGTGCCTCCAGTTTATGGATAACTTATCTCTTCAGCAAATTGGACTATTAACTAAAATGGAAATCAAGTTTTCTTAGCTACAGTACACAGCTTTCTGCTGATTATGTTCTGTGCCATTTTCTGGTATGGAGAATTCTATTGGACTAGAGGGGAAAAACTCCAATAGTGCAAGAACTTTTTCATTTCATCTGTTGTAACGGATCCACTACTGAATCCATTTAGTTTTTAACAGATGTCAGGAGTATGATGGGTAGTTCTTCCTGAAGAAACAATCAATTGAGCACATCCATTAATGATGTGTTGTTTTCCTCTTTTTTTTTTTAAGGGGATGGGGGTAGGGTTGAGAGAAGACATTATAAATTGCCTGTCATAATTGTATATAAATATCATTACTGGGTTTTGACTATGTCATTGACAAAATAGATGATGACAAAAATTCATGTCAATTTAAGTTGACTCACCACATCACTTGCTGATGTAAATTGCCTATCCACAAGACTCTCCACTGCCATCCATTTTACTGGCCTGTTTTCATTATCTCCTAGACAATGATAATCACTAGGAAAGATGTCTCTGGACAAAGC